>JAEQBH010008744.1:0-141768 GCA_016808115.1 Tetrastigma voinierianum
CCGTATTCTCCTCTCTAGTCTCTTTTTGAGCCACCATGCAGCGTGCTGAGCACGCTGAGCAGCCGCTACCACCGGCTGGTGCCTGCGCGGCCGGGCCTCAACTGCGCTTTGCACGGTAGCGCGCTGCAGTAGAGCCACAGGTCACCGCGGTGTTGCTCGGCCGTCAGTTCGCGCCTTCTTAGGAGCCGTTATTGCGCTCTGCTTGCCACCCGCATCTATAGCCACACGCACCTGAAGGTACGCGCTACGCTCATTGCGTGCCTCCATTTGCCCGGATCATTAGCCAGTGCCCTTGGCTCAACGCTGCACTATCTTGCGACGGTCAGAGCGCTACTCGAGCTATTTGGTTATTGCAGAACTGTATGCGAGCCGCCTTGATGAGCCTGGTTCCTGCATTGTCTTGCTAGAGTGTGACTCGGTCGTCGATGGTGAGCCCGGATCAGCCTGCGGTGCCTGTTTTTATTTACCGGTCGGCCAGAGCATACTCGGAGGTTCTCGTCTGACTCGATTATGGTTCGTCACCCCAGAAATTGGAGTCATGTGCATGGGTCGGATTGTAGTACGCGGGCTGAAGGATTCGGCCCGATACCGGTTCTGTCCCGAGGCGGTCTCAGGAGCCTCGGGATTACCGAGACGATACCGGACTTCGGATGGGACCCGGGCGCAGTCTGGCACCTTAAGCGCGAGCTAGGAGGCCCTTTGCCCTCCCGAGCTTGACCCGCGCCGAGGGCTGGCGAGTCATCCTCCTCGAACCTCGGCCATCCCCGGCCACATCCGCGGCCCGGAGACTGCATCTTAGCCTCGGTTGTCGCACCGCCGGATTCGGCGACCTGCATTCACGGGACCCCGTCTGGGAAACGTAGACTGCTGAGCCATAGACTTCCACCGAGGCCATGTCGACGTCCGGCATTGGCGCTAATCCCGGTCCCGGGTTCTATGAGGTTGATTGAGGACTATTCCCTACTGGCCTTCATGACCCAGAAGCCAGTGTGCATACCTGGGTGGTGTGTTTTATCGCTCACGATGACATCTCGGGAGGCAATTTGAGTCCGCTCGAGCTTCGATTCTCTATAGATGATCGCCGGGAGTGCTCGGAGGCGGTAGATATTTTAGCGGCCCCCAGGCTGCGGATATACCGCAGGCCAATTCAGAGGGTTATCGAGCTTGGGCCCACCCACCTCAGCGGGAGATGGTTCGTATACTGGCCCGAGACACCACAGCTGGGCCAGTGCTCTTCAGGAGGCAGCTCCCACCTCATATGCTCCTGATCGATCACATATTCAGGACCAGCCTTTTCCCGCTGCAGCACTACGTACAGCGGAGGGGCCATCCTAGAGCTCTTCACCCAGGATCTCGGAGGGATCTTGGTTTTAGTCCCTACGAATTTGGTGATGACCTCCACGATGCATTGCATTAGAAAGGTCACTGGAAGAGGGCTGGTTCGACGGAGTCTGCTAACTGATGCCACGACTACTATGCGGAGTCCTTGAGCATTTTAGGTTTTAGGATGAGCCGGGATAGAGGAGGATCCGATGCCATACAGTTACGTCAATGGGGCAGTGATGGCCATGCACGTATCTTTATCCTCGAGAGGACCCGGGGAGGAGGTTCCGGCCCACAGGCAGTAAATGATCCGGATCCGCATATGTCCCTCCATCTCCTCGTATCCACATGCTCGATCCATAGGCTGCGGTAGTACTCTGGCCCATCATATACATCACATCATTATTCAGATGCGTTCATGCCCGATACCAAGAGATAGATGGTGTGATGGATGCCTATTTGTTCTTGCCGGCTACTTAGGCGGCCACGGGATCGGAGGTTGGCTGGTGTCACTCCATGCTGCGGCGAGTTGACTCACAGGTCTTCCTCGTGTTCCGGATCAGAGAGAGGAGCCCACCACAGCAGCAACATCTTTGGATGTGTTGGTACGCGTGGCCAGCGATTCTGGACCCACCACCGCCTGACGGTGGGTGGACAGGTTTCTTTTATGTTTTGTATAGTTACATTTTATCTTGCCTACTAATTTTGTTAAATTTATGTGATAGCCATAGTAGCGGTGATACTTTTGTATGTTGCTTTGTATTCATGTAATAGCCATTTTGGATATATCAAAAGCTATTCGAGTATATATATCTGAACTTTTGCATATCATGTTTTGTGCCTTCACCATGTGTAACTGTTTTTGTCTTCAATTGGACAATTGAATTGCTTTAATTGGACAATTGAATTGCCTTTAATTGAAAATTTGAATCATTGTAAGTTACCTTTATGTTAGAACAAATTCCATGTTTGAAATAATTTTTGGTCAGTTGAAGTTCCAGCTTGCTCAACTTGAACATTTCTCCCTTAAGCTAATTCACACACTGCACACCAGATTGTTTCATTAAGTGCATGAGATTTGTATCCTCCTTTCACTTTGCATAGTAGGCCTTGAGCATGTTGGCAGCCTAGGATGAGGTTGTGTTACCCACATTTGAAGACCAGTGTGGTCTTCCAAAGAAAGAAAGAAAAGCAAAGAAAAGAAAAAGAAAAGAAGAAAAAGAAAAAAATAAAGTCGTGACACTTTGTCTTGAAACCCGAACACGGTCCGTGGGGTGTATGTAAAGCCTTTGAAGCAGATGCCTAAACCTTAATTGGTTGGGAGTCATCGATTTGAGTGTTTAGTTACATGGGTGGATAGGTAGAGTTTAGCGATTGTAGGTGTGATTTTCGAAGTCATTCGTCGGGGTAAACTGTAGAGTTTGTAGTCGATGATCCTTTTAGCTTGATGCCTAAACCTTAAGGTGGTTAGGAATGTGGACCCCGATTACGGACTTTGGTGAAGTCGGATTTTAAGCATTGCACCTTACAATGTAGTTAAATAAAGAAAGGAGAGTGTAACTATCCCTATCTAGGTTGTTCAACAACTTAAGGCCATGCCAGTGTTAGGTTGGGGGGAGGGGACAATTTTGCAATTTATTGGCTCGATCTGGTTACATAAAGAACCATTAGACTTTGGTGGAAATTCAAGTTGAGAATCATGTATGGTTTTGGCCTTTTCATGTCGGTTTTCAAACTTGGTGCCAATTTCTCAGCTTAAAGGTAATGTTTATTTGTGTATACACCTTTTTGAATCATAAACTTTTTGAAAATCCTTTTTGTATATCCTTTTAATTTTGCATTGCTAAGGGACTAACAGCGTTAGGTTGAAGTGTGATTAGTACAAAGTGCTATTTTGAGCCTATTTTAGATAGGTTTGAGTGTTTTTGCGCCTTAATCATGTCGATAAGGCCCGATTGAGTGTTCAGGTCATCTGTATCACTTATGCCTTTTAGAGGTTATTTTTGGTTGTTTTGCGAGGTTTGCGTACCTTGAGAGTTCAATATCGAGATATATGCTTAATATGAAGATTGAACCCATTTATCGACCTTGAACATACCAAGATTCAATGAAGGAATGAAGCGAAGTAGTAGAAAATGGATCTGATAGAGGCTTGATAGCTTAATGCAGTGAAGAAGCGGCCAATTCCGAGGAAATTTCGCTAAGATTGCGAAAATTTCGCTGGGATTGCAATTCGCAATCATAGCGAAAATTTACGATCTAGAAATTGAGAAATTTCGGCTAGGCTTCAAAATTTCGCTATGCATTGTTCTAGCGAGAATTACACTTCCGCTGTATCTCTTAAAATTTCACTAAGCTAGCGAAATTTCGCTAGCTAAGCGAGTACCCGGTGCCTAAGCGAAATTCTCTGATTTAAGCTATCTACTGTGCAGTTTAGCTACCTAGTGTTTATTTACCTAAGCGAGAATTGTTGCGCCTGCGAAATCTCACACTACATCATACTTTTGTAGTGTGCAGCCAGAGCTTCATTTTGGTGTATTACCTCCTTGTCCCTTGTTTTAGCCAAAATGGTAGGCTTTCTTGTATTTTCATACATTGGGTGGCCTATATAAGCCCCCCCCAAATTGTAAAAAAAAAAGAACAATCTTTTGGCACATTTTCATTTTATGTAAATATCTCCCGCAACTTTCATTTGAGATTTTGTTTTTCTCTCTTCTCTCTCCTCTTTCTTTCATTTTCTAGGCTAGCAAACAACCCTCTTGAGGATGACAACTCAGAATGCCAGCTAAGCCTCTTAGCTTTGAGAGGAAGGTAGCTAGCTTGGTTGTGGGCGGTTGCAGGTTGTCCTCTGTGTTAAATGCTACAGTGCGTATTTATAGCCCCCGTCTTCTCAAACTAGGGTTGAATATCATTTAATGTCATTACCTTGGCCAATATACCATGCTTTGGATCTGAGTGCATACTTATTGCTAGATGCATTGTTGTTCTTTAGATGGCCTTCACGAACCAAGTGATGTTGAATCATTGGAGTTCAAACTAATAGAGTTTGTAGATATATATTGCACATGTTGACTCAAATAGGGTAATTCTAGGAGTTAGGTTTGCTAGTTAAACAAAGATCCGGTTGTAAGCTGGACTATAGGTTACTTGCGAGTCGTGCGAGATAAACCGAGGACACTTGTTAGCTCCCAGTATTTAATCGAGTTAGTGACTACAAATCTTGAGGATTGCCTTTTCACTTCACTTTAGTTTTTGCAATTGAAGTAACCGCGCAAACAACTCCCACTGTTTTCAGAAACAAACAAAAATCCAAGAAATCAAATAAAGCCTCACCATTTTCAACATTGATGAAGTCATTCCTAGGATGAAAACCACGTCCAGTGTTCGATACACAGACCCTTTATCTTTGCGGTAAGCTTGACTGCGCGTAGGAGGAGGAACTTAGGTATAAATTTTGTTGATTCCGGATCACCCTACTGTGGCACGAATCAGTAGCGAAATTTTCAGCACTGTTCATCATGTTGGCTACTGTTCCATTGCTCCCTGCTTAATTTTTCTTCTATTTTCTGCTCTTCTTTCCTCTTGGTCTCTAATTTCTGATGTTGTTGGGTTTATTTCGAATTGCTTCATGTTTGGATCGACTCACGGCATAATTAGCTCTCAAAACTGAAAAATTTGCACAAAATGCGATAAGTAGAATATTAGGAACCTTAATGTACCGTCGGGTTAATTAGAATGATTAGCATACAAAAAGCACTCATAACCTATACAAATAGGGTTCAAAATAGCACCTTTTGGGCACTAATCGGTTCTCAATATCTCCAAAAGTTTATGTTCTTGGTCTAACTCTAAGGAGGAAGATATGATTACCGAAACGTTTCTTCTACCCCTAAGAACACATATTTGAGGTGTGATGGTAAAGGTTTCAACTCAAGCAGAGTGGTCTCTCTCTTAGAAGGTAATGCCACAATCCTCGATTGGTGTGATGGTTCAAATTTAGGTGCCCACCCATTAACTTCCAATACCTCATTGTGTTTAATTATGGAGTGTAGGAACTCCGATTCTGATGTGGTCACTTCCTCATCCCAACTCGGGCTTACTAAACACGACATGAGAGGGTCATCATATGATACATTATCCAAGTATTTCTGCACCACATAATCAACCATGTTTACCTCACAAACATCTTCGTCATCTCCCATTCCCTTGATAACATTAAAGATATTCAAATTAACAGTCATGTTACCAAATGATAGTGTCATTAGGCCTCCCCTATAGTGTATGATGGCATTAGCAGTTGCCAAGAATCACTGGGAATTGAGTTCCTTAGTTCACCACAGGTTGAGTGTCAAACACAACAAAGTCCACAGGGAAGTAGAACTTGTCCACTTGCACTAATACATCCTTCACTATCCCTCTAGGAATTTTCACACTACGATCAGCTAATTGGAGGGTGATATTGGTTGGCTCTAATTCTCCTAACCCTAGATCAACATATACTGAGTACGGCAACAAATTAACACTTGCCCCTAAATCCTTTAGGCATGTCTAACGTTGAATTCCATACCCTTTATGGAAATAGTAGGGCTTCCTGGGTCTTTGTATTTTGGGGGCAAATTGTTTCGAATCAATGAGGTAGATTGCTCAGTCATAATGCCTCCTTGTTGACACCTAGTTTCCTTTTGCAGTGCCTGAATCTTTTAGAAACTTGGCATATGTGGAATTTGTAATGGCATCCTAGTAAAGAATGTTCAATTTCACTTGTTTGAAAAACTCATAGATCTCAGAATGGTTGTTCACTTTCTTTAGGGCTCTTAACCTATGAGGTATGGAGAATTTGGAGGATATCATTAGCCTTGTCTTGTTGGCTCATCGATAATATCTTACACGGGAGGAGGAGAGAGGGAAGAGTGAGACCTTTGTCGGTACCTCATCATCTCGACTGGTTCACTTTGTAACTCTTGTATTAGTTCCTTGGTTTTTGAATGGTTTGTCAATTACCTTGCCACTGAAGAGTGACGACAATGTTCGAAGAGTACCCTCACTTTGACACGAAACTCGACACTATTTCTAACCTTGGGGATTTTGGATGGTTTGAGAAGGAGTTTCCACTTTTTCTTCGATGAATTGCCCATAGAAGAAGTTAGCTTAGTGATTTGGGATCTCCACGTATTCAAGGCGGAGTTCAAAATTCGATGTTGTGGATTGTTGAGTGCATGCAGCGTATCACAATATCCTCCCAACTTCTCTTATGTGGAGGTTGATAAAATTTGTGGGTTTGGATTCCTTGGATTTGACGGATGAAAACCTTGATTAGGGTTCACGAAATCCTTGAGGACCTTGATTACGGGAAATGGAGGAGCTGGATTTGAAAACCTTGATTACGATAGTGGGGCCTTGATTGTTTGGCAAGATTGTAGGCCTCCCTCATTTCTCCAACTAAAATTAGGGTGCCCACCCCATCACCGGATTATATGTTTGAGTATGGAGAATTGAAAGGTTTTCATTTGGTAGTTAAGGCGTTAGCTTGCTCTAATTGGATTACTCCATAACTTGAGGAAGGTTTGGGCAGTTAATAGTTGAGTGCGTAGGGTCATCGCATATGATGCATGGCTCCTCCACTCTGGGTCCAATAGGTACCGAGGGTACTTGAGGCACACTAGTTACCTCGTTCACCTTTTTCAACTCTATGGCCTCCAACTTCCTTATTAAGTTGGCGATTTTTGCTTGCAAATCATCATTCTCTCTTAAGTGATGGATTCCTCCCCTTATAGGTGTACTATGCACTTTAGCAGTGTCTACGTAGGTATTAGTTTCCCATGTTGGACATTTTTGCTATGGTGTCAAAGATTGAATTGCCCCCTCGCACTTTTCTCATAAGAAACTTGCGCACACATCATTTGAATGTGTTTATTGTCGAGATAGCCCTTGATGAAAATACACCTGAATTTGTCAACATCAAATGCATGATGAGAATGGCATGGAGGATATCCTTGTATCTTTCCCAAACTACGGCAAAAGGTTCACCCGGATTTTCAAAAAAATTTTGAATTGCTCGCATAAGAGCGTTGGTACGTGCGGGTGGGAAGAATTTGTTAAGGAATTCATTTTGCATGTCTTCCCCTGTAAAGATTGAATTGGGTGCATGCAAATGAAACCAGATTTTGGCCTTCTCTAAAGCAAAAGGAAATAGAACCATACAGATTATGTGGAGAGGTGATCCAGTGGAGAGGAATGCACTACAGACATCCTCAAAGTCTCTCATGAATGAGTAGGGGTTCTCAGAATCGACCCCTTGATACACAAGCAAAAGACGGATCTTCTCCGACTTCGTAAGGAATTGATTAGCCTCTTCAGGAAGGCGAATACATGAGTTTGTTGTGGTTCTTTGAGGTTTCAAAATTTCTCCGAGAGTTCTTTCCACATTGGGTAAAGGAGCAGGGGGAGCTTGATATTGATTACGCTGAAAGTTAACATTTCCCCCTTCTATCACTGGTGTTGCTGGAGTGCAACACCGTCTCCATGTTGTGGAGGTTCATGGAGTCCTTGTGGGTTAACAGGCATCCCTTGAGCGTTTTGATTAAAAAGAGGTTGTTGACTCCCGGGATGGTCCATTTGAGGTGTAGGGTTATCTTGAAACAATTGATTTACTATGGACTCTTCAGAATTTCTTGGAGGTATGATTCTTACAAGTCGGCGTTGCTTTCGTTTGCGAGCCCGAACCGACATACATAATCCTACTCTTCACGAGACACCAGATTCCTCGAAAAACAAAGCAAGAAAGTAGAGAAGCGTGCGGATTTGCAATATGAACACAAATTACCTCTAACCTCTCTTGAGATCCATTTGGATTGATCGCCACTCCCCGGCAACGGTGCCAAAAATGCTTCGTTCTTATTCGTATGCTGAATTTATTCCCAACGCAAGATTAAGGTAGATCTAACGTATGTCTTGTAAGGAATCCTTGGTCATCTCCACAAAGAGTGGTCTTTTAGTTGATCCTTAGGAGCTATTCTCCAAAAATCGTATATTCAAAAGTAAATTATGGGGTTGTGGTTGGTTGATTGAAGAATTGATTAAATTGACTATTTTAAAATAGAAATATGATTGATGGGGTTCTTAGGTTTCCACTCACTATGGATCAAGTAATTCCCACCTCTTAGTTTACAAACTCATCTAAGAGCCATTGATGAATGGTCTTCGACGGAAGATTTTTCTTTAAACGCTCTTTTAGAATGAAAAATGATCGAGGGATGTTAAACACTTGTTTAATAATTAATTAAGACTCTTAGCTTGCATTTGTAATCAAGTACAACGTGTACCAAGGATCTCTCTGGATTCTGCGTTGTCGAAGAATCTTAACTCAGGTTTATAAAGTTTCTCTACAAGTGCTTAACATCACCTGATCCCATTGTGATATAAAGAGGTGGGGTTTATTACCTTGATCGGTGAGTTCCACCGTTAGAACCCCAACATAGAGATTAGAACTTCATTGGACTTATAAAAACAAATCATAATTGATGAGAAGCTTGATTCATAAAAGTGAATTGAGAAAATCAAACTTCAATTTGCAAAACTTGACTATTCAAAACACGAAATCTTTTGAAGGAGAAAACGAGTTGTGTGATCTAACTAAAAGGTTATAAGAACTTGAAATCCAAAATCTGCAGAAAAGTGAAGTCTTCAACCCTACTCTATAAACCCTAGCCTAAACTATGAGAAAGAACACTCTTTTTTATGAAAACCAAACCCTAGGAATCAAAAGCTACCTTCTCCACCTTTCCTTTGGCTTTTATACCCTTTTCCATTGTGATCTCGAGTTGATGGTTGAAGGACGATCGTACCCTTGCATTAGAATCGTGTTCCTGCTCAATTCCCGCAAATCTTACATGCCGATGATGCGAGTTAGTGTTGTACAGTGGAGTTGCCTTGGGTGCTTCTTTGTATGGGTGTATGTCAGTACGGAGTTAGAGGTGTCACCGATCTGGAGTTGGCCAGTGCTTTTACGTATGGAGTGTCTGGGTGCAGGTGAGTGTCTTAGGTACACCTGCCTGTATTTCCAGCGTGTTACTTCCGAAACTTCTGGCGGTTGCCATCATCCTCAATGATCTATATTCTTTCGGACCACGAACCCTTATGCAAATTATGTATGAAACTGAAAAACACTATCTGAGTCAGAAACATGAAAACAATTGAAAGTGCCTATTCTTATACAAAATGTAGGCAAGTATGACCTAAGGTGCTAAATTCGATATAATCATTTTATTTGTGTATTCAACACCTAGATAGGCGGATACCGGTCGAGCACCTCCCGAGAGCCATAATAAACATCAACGGTGAAGAATTCTCCAGTGATGGCGCATATTGGATGGACCATAGAGACTACTTGTTAGCGGGACCTTGCTAGCGATCCGAAGGAGGCATCTAAACTAAGATCATGGTCAACTAGATTCGCTCTTCAGCGGGGGACCCTTTATAAACAAGGTTTTTCTACACCCCTCCACAAATGCATAAGAGGAGTTTGCCAGCTACATTACTTAGAGAGGTGCATGAAGCGTCTGTGGCAGCCATATCGAGACTCGGACCTTGGATGGAAAACCTTGGGAGTAAGGGTATTATTTGTACGATGCTCAAGATGCCATGGAGCTGGTCGAGAGAAAATGCCATTGTCAAGAGCATCTGAGAATCTCCAGCCTCCGTAGACCAGCGGAAGGCCTCGATTATAAGCCAGGCCTTTTCAACAGTGGGGTTTAGACATACTAGGGCCCCTACCTGTTGGGAGGGGTGATGAGTCAAAAACTCATTCATTTTTAGTACATTTTTCTGATCTGTTTCTTTGATATAATTTCTTGTTTTTATTCAGAAATATATACTATTTACCAAATTTATGTTTTGCAGAAATTTATAGCATAAATGAAAATTCTAGCAAGGATCAGAAGTGAAAGCAGTTCAATGGCCAAGGTAAGGTCGCGACAAAGAATCGAGGTCGCGACCAGAAGTCATACTATGCTGAATGAAAAGATGTTGTGACAGAGGAGAAGTTTACTGAGATAGAAAAAGAGCTTAAAGGAAGGATTCATGTCGTGACACCATTTTGAGGTCACGACATTGCAGGAAGATAACTCTGGTTGCAACAGATGATTGAGGTCGCGACTATGAATAGCTCATGACTAAGCTTACAAGGTCTTTACCAGGCAATTTAAGGTTGAGACAAAAGTAAAAGTTGAAGACTCCAATCAAGGTCGTGACCAGGTATTCATGTCGCGACTACATTTAAGCAACTGGGACCAGAGCCTACGCAAGGAGAGCACCTACTCAATCGCGACACGCTTTTTAAGGTCGCGACCAGAAAAGAAGCTGAATTGATGAGAAATTGTTATGAGTCAAAAAAGAGGTTGCAACAGGATGGGGAGAAATTAATAGAAAAAACAATTTTAAGTCATGACATGAAAGAAACATGGGCGTAGTCAGTGATTGGGCATTGGAAGAAGTGTAACATTGAACAGGACAAGGTGAAGGCAGAGTGAACAAACTTAGGGCAGCTGGAATTGCAGTGGGGTGGGCGTTCCAACAAGAATCAACGGTGGGCGACATTAAATTTGTTGGAAGCGCTGGGAAGACCGGGCGTAGTTTCAACGACTGGAAGAAAGAATGATATTCATTAGATCATTGAAGTGTTCAAACTTCTTGATGTGACTAATGTTATCGACAAGAAAACAAGAAGACCAATAATTTTTGATGCAGCTTGCTGGGCAAGACAAATCTGATGGGCGGGGAAGAGCCCAGTCGCGACATCAATTCTGGAGTCGACAACAATTCCTGGAAACAAGAAAAGGTGGTCGCAACCAGGGTTCTCACTGTTGACAACTAACATGGGTCACAACAAAGGGTGTGTCGTGACCACCTAATCAAATCTGGCCCCGAAGAGCAGGTCATGAGAAATAGTAGTCGCGACCCAGCGGTACTAGAATAAAGCCAGAAAAGAAGGTTGCGACCCGGTTTACGAAGTCACGACAACAGCGGATCGAGCACAAAATGATGTCGCCAGCAAGCTACGAGTCGCGACCTAAAACGATGAGTTGGGCCGGCGGTACAGGAAAATCCATTTGACCTTGAATCGAGGCCCGATGTCGGGAAAGTTATAAATAGAACTCGCGCAAAGGATCGGCTTCCATTTTGAAACCATTGTGCAGGAGGAATGAGGAAGACTCAGCGTATATTTTAGATTAGATTTTTTCTTTCTTTTTCTTTTCCTTTTAGCGGATGCGAAGCATTGATCTATGTAGAAATGTCAAAATTTGGATTTAATTTCTGATTTTCTTTTACATTTCTTGTGAATTTAATGAAATCTAGACAATTGGGTCGTTTATTCTCGATTTATTTGTCTGATGGAGTGTACTTGATCAATGCTCCATTGTCGATTGTGATGCAGTTTTTGTCAGAACACAACTTCACTAGATTGGATTTATTGTTAGCTATAGTCCTTTCTACATAAATTAGAGAGAGTATTACCTAAATTAGATTTATTTGGTTGATGTATTGAATGGACTTGTTCCCAATAAAATGCTCGAATACCCATCAAAGTGTGTATCTGCTTTGATTTTCAAGAGACCCTCTGAGTGACACAGAGATGGAGATTCTTGAGAGTTTGGAACATTCCTTGGTGGGTATGTTAGACTACCATTGAAGAACTATTGAGCTCTGAGATTTCACTTAGATAAATTCCCAATTCACTCATAATTGATGTTGGAGGGGAATATTTATCAATTTAAATAATCAGAGATTTCACCTTAATTTGTTGGAAGCTCTTGAGCTGTGTTAGCTGAGAGATCTAATCAAGGAAGGGAAATATCCACTGGCTTAAGAAAAGTTTAAAGGATGAGTGTATCAATCAGATTGTAGAAGTTTTGCCTGACCACCCCAACTTGGAAATAAATATGCGATCTCGAAATGGATATGAATTATTAAGAAGAAAAATACTAAATCTTATAAGAATCTTGAGAATACAAGTAGCTGGTTAGACACTTGTCTTGAGAGAAAGCGAGGATCTACAGTCGTTAATTTATGGAGAAATCTAACTTCATTGTTAGGCATGGATAATCCAAATCCAGCTTGACAAAATAAAGTAACAATGCATTGATTTTTATAAATTGGTTGTTTCAGTCATATTTCCTTGATAGTGTTTTTATTTCTCACGGCCAGTTCGATCAGTATATTTTTTTGTTATTTATTTCATTGTCATATTTCAACTTTCTTTTACTTTTAGGTGTATTCTTTAGGACAATTATTTTTCTAGTTAAGCTGATATACTGTCAGTTGGAGGTTCAAATAGTATGAATCTTGAGTAGTTGGGATAGTTGAACTTCAAATTCTTATCAATCTCGGTTGGAATGATATATGGACTTACGTCCATTTTTACTACTTGTATGACATGTACACTTACCAATGTCTGGAATTAAATATTATAAATCAAACAAGAGAAAATCAATTTCATTTTAGAAACTTCATTCCAATATGACATCGTTGCAGGAAAATTGTAACGTTCCTGTATAGGTGTTAAATTGAGGGGTTTAGTCTCTATATAACAAAAGGCAAACAAGTTTTATGGCACCGTTGCCGGGGATTGAAAGAAATTGACAAATCAATATTTTAATGAAAATGAGAATCTTTTACTTTAGGACATATTTTTATTTTAAAATCACAAAAACGATTTTACTGATGTGTTTTATTCACGATATTTTTTAGAAGCCCTAGTGATATACTATTTTCAATACTCTTTGATTTCATTTAATCTAGTTATTTCCATTTCGAGGAGACTATTGAATACACAGAAATCCGATTTAGACATGTTTCCTCAGAGATCTTGAGTTGGAAGAACACTAAAGAAATTAAGGAAGAGGTCGGAAAAGCAGAAAGCGACAACCATAGCAAATGAAAGAATAGGTCAAGCAGGAAGATCATGAGATAACAAGGCGAGAAGGCTAGAGCTAGACAATTAGGAGGATTTACGGGACATTGATCGAGAAGAGTACTCAGCATGAGTTAGATATTACTATAAGAAATTAACAACTGAATTAAAACCAACTCCTGAATTACCATGATGAGCTTAAAGTCATCTATTTTAATCCATTTTTGTTTTGATTTTCATAAAGAAAGAATATAATTAATATGCGAAATATGGAAAACTCACCAATTTGTTATTAACGGGGAGTGTGAAAGAAAGAAGAAAAAAGCAGTGAAAAATGTAACTTAATTGAGGTGGAAGTAAAAATGCAGAAATGGCGGGCAGAAATGAAAGCAAGCGGTTAACTCTGTTGCAGTTTTGGGCTTGCACAGTCCAGTTATGATGTCGCGACATCAGGAAAATTGAAGAAATTTGATCTGGTGCAGCCGGGAATCACAGTTAAACGTGAGGACTAACCAGAGACTTAAGGAATGATGTCGAGACAACATCGTGATGTCGCGAAAAAGGTTGATGTCGCGACAAGGGATGGAGGTCACGACAAGAGAAGCGCCTTGAACTTATGGCCAGTTTGAAAGATGGGCTATTTGGCGACTGGTGGTGTCACGACAAAGGACTGATGTCAGCGACACGTAACCGATTGAAGCCTCTCGAGGAGAAATAAGTCGATGTCGTGACAAGAGATTAATGTCGCGACATAGGCGTCTTTCGATTGAAGGTTGCGGTTCCTTAGAAGTTGATATCGCAACAAAGGGATTGATGTCGCGACATCAGGAACGAACAATTGAAACCTGCTGAGGCATAAAGTGATGTCGCGACAAAGTTGATGTCGCGACATAGAAGGCTATCAGTTAAAAATGCAAGGCGAGAGCTGATGTCGCGACAAGAAAGATTAATGTCGCGACATCAGAGCGAACAATTCGATATCATGAGCGTAAAGTGATGTCGCGACGAGTTGTCTTCGCGACATAAAGATATCAGTTGAAAATTTGCAAAGACATGGTGATGTCGCGTGAGAGATTGATATCGCGACATGTCGAGAGCGAGCGGTTGAAACCTCGCGAGGCATAAAGTGATGTCATGACAAAAGAAGTTGATGTCGCGACATAAGAAACACCGATTCAAAGCGGCGGAGACACCGATGATGCGACGCCACAGATGCCTTGGGAAAACAAAGGAATCATCATGACTTATTGATAAATCCGCAGCAAAATTTGCAGCGAAGCGAGTCGCGACAAGAGCTCGATGTCGCGGCAGTGCATCAGTCTCTTGGGCGGTAGTAGTCAAGAAATGCATCGAAATAAGGGTAACCAGAACCTATAAATCTGAAGAAGTGCTGCAAAGCGACAAGCGAAACTGAAAGAGATGCAGGTTCTTTGAAGGCTCTTGTATTTATTTTCTTTTCTTTTCTTTTCTTTTAAATTAGTTATAGATTAGTTTATTTTAATCTTTCTTTATTTTTGTTTTATTTTACGGATCTGGATGTTATCGTTTTGAAGAAGCTGAATACGAGAATTCATTCTTTTCAAATTACTACAGGAATGTTTGAAGTTCGGTTAATTTTACGGAATTCGACTTTTCAGTTTAGTGCGATTGTTCTTATGATCGGAGGAATGATGTATTATTGTGGCAATTCAGTAATTGAAACCGACTTCCATTAAGTGAATGCTATTGTCAGAATTTATCTTCCTTGTAGTTGTTTCCAGCAGCTTGTAATTCAGTTTGTGAATCTACTTACAGTTTATGGGTTTAATGTTTTTATCGAATATCAATTTCTTATACCGTTTAAGTTTGTTTCATTGCTCTGATTTCAAGGAGGAGTCCTGCGGTGACACAGGAAGACATTCTGAGAGTTATGAACATTTCCTTGAAGGTACATTAACGCTATTAGAGATCTAATGAGCTTTGTAAGTTTACTTAGATAAATCCTCTTCTCACTTGAAATCGAGAAAGAGTTGAATGAGTTATCAATTTAAACAAGCGAGAGAGTTCACCTCGGTCGAATAGTGAAGCCAATCCCGTGTTAAGCAAGAGATCTAATCCAAGGAGAGGGTGATCTATTCTAATTTTGAGGAAGAGTAACCAGGAAGTTGTATATCCTTGGCGGAATGGCAGGAGCTAGGTTTACAGTCCATAAAAGCAGGTATGAAGTATTGTAAAGAAAAATATCCAGTTAAGGGAAATCCACATTAAGTAGTCATCTAATTCCCGTCTTGAAAGAATCGGAAAATTAGATAATGAATTATGGAGTGTGGAGAGATCATTTGTCACTACTAAAAACTGCTTGAATGATTTTAAAACTGAAATATACAAGCAATTTTATCGGTGTTAGCTATAGGAATTGATGCTTTACATTCATGATGATTTGATGTGTTCTCTAAATGAAAACTATTCGGTGTCCATTTTCTTAACTGTTCATTATTCTTTATTCTTTAGATTCAGTTTATTTGATTGTTCATTCTTTTCCATTATACTTGTATATTTTCGACTTCTTAAAATTTGGATCACATTGTCAAGTTATAGTCGAATAGTATGGAGCTTGAGTAGTCGGGAGTGGTTGATCTAGAATTCTTGAGATCTCTGTGGGATGAAATGCGGACTTATATCATTTTATTACTTGTCGACTGTGCATAGGGATATTGGCCAAAACCAAGGTGAAATGATTTACATAGGAGATTTTGAATTACATGTAATGAAAGCTAACAAGTTTTATGGCGCCGTTAACGGGGATTAGTTAATAGTCCTTTGGTAATAGTGTCATAACCTTGTATACATGACTGAAGGCTAACAAGTTTTATGGCGCCGTTGCCGGGGATCGAAAGAATTTAGTAAATCAATATTCGGACGAAGAAGGAAATGCTAATTTGGACATTTGAAGAAAGAACAAAATAGCTTTCAAGCGGTGGATTATTCTTAGCCGTAACCTTTAACAAACCATATTGAAAATATTTTTGACCAAGTAATCTATTAATGTAAGTATGTTTTGATTTGAGGACAAAATTTTAATGCATAGGAAACGAGACAACGTCGATTCAATGAACCTGAGTGAAACGCCTCAGAGCTTGAGAAAGATAAAGAAGGCGGCTTCGGCCATAGGCGGATGAAAGACGGGATCGGGATGAAGTACATAGAGGAAGCGGCTAGAAGGCCTCCGATCGCGTCTGATGGAGGACTTACGGAGACCCGATTATACGAGGATGAATACTTTCGGCAATCGAATGGCTGCGATTGATGCTAATAATTTTGAAGCGAAGCCCGATGCGATTACAATGGTCAGCTGACATCAGTTCTTGGTCATCCCGAGACTAAGCGAGCACACAGGAAGATTTCTCGGAGATGCATTATCTGATGGATTGAATGGGAATTGAGGCCAGAAGTCATGTGCATCTATTCCCATTCTCCCCAGAGATACAACGGCTATGGTATGAATCTTTACCATATGGTTATGTTGATACTTGGGAGGTTAGTAGAGGCATAGAGTAGATTCTTTCCCTGACCCTCACCTCGAGGAGAGAAGGAGGGAAATCATTAATGTTTGGCCCGAGGGAAACAATGAAAACTGTATGTAGCTTAGGGAAAGATTGACAGTTGTTGAGAAGATGTCGATGCATGGGATAGATTTGAAGACTCGGATGGACATTGTATATCATGCCTTGAATGATATATCAAGGGATCATTGATGCTTCTTGTTGTAGGAGCATTCAAACGAAAAGTGTTGAAGAAGCGAAAAGGCTGATTGAGAGCCTGGCTAAATGCAATATGAAAACTCCTTCTGAGTTTTCAAAGGAAACAGCAGAGGAAAGGGGATCATGGGTGAAGCGAGATGTGACCATGGAGGCCAAGTTGGATGCCATTATGCACGGGATAGACCAGAAAGAGAGGAAGATACTGCCCATTCATAAATAGGAGCTGAGTTGAAGGGAACTATTGAGAGGAAGTGCTGAGTACCTCTTTGGAATAACAATTCTATGATCTTTGAAGAGGTTAAGTATGTTTGGGTGAGCGAGAAACTACCATTTCAAACCCGATACTAACACCTTGACACATTATCACCGGCACTAAGGAACTATGAGAATTTCTCATATGGTAGAGGGCTTCACAAGGCTGAGGCATGGTAGAGAACCCTCCATAGGGTTATCGCGTACGAGTTCCGGCAGCGGCAAGAAATGAACCACGAAATGGTCGGTCGGAGGAGGCGATCTTTTGAAAAACGAATCTTTGCGAGTTCATGGGGGATAATAAGAAGCTGTTGAACCTCCATGAACAAAAGTTTGCAGAGTTGGAAGCAAGTTTGCTACCAATTCAGGTGAGAACACCATGTGCATCAACGAAGAACCGGGGAGACCTGAAGTAGGAATGGCTGGCTAACCACATAAACGGAGGACAGATGCCTTCCCAAGTGACACAAAGAAGAATCCAAAATATTGCATGGCTGTGCAGCTTAGGAGTGGGAAGGAGTTAGAAAAGATGAAAGAAAAAAATGAATAATAACAAAGAAGAAGAAAAGCCCATAAAGGAAGAAGCATTGGAAAAATAAAGAAAGTGGACGGGAAGAAGGATATCGAGGCTCTAGACACAGTCCCATTTCCACAATTTGCCAATCAAAGTTAGAGGAGGCGGTTGCAAGGTTTTGAAACCTTTAAGAAGCTAGAAATCGGTATGCCCTTTACGAAGTGGTGATAGGATGCCACTCTATCTGAAAATTCTGAAGGACATGCTGAGCAAGAAAGAAGATAGTAGAAGAAGGAGTTGTGAATCTCGCTGCTGCGCAGTCTTTGTGATAAAGAAGTTGCGGAAAAAGATGAAGGATCCAGGGAGTTTTACAATTCCTTGCATCATTGGAGGAGTTGAATTCGGGGAAGCTCTGTGACTCGGAGTAGTATAAACAGTGCCTCTTTATTTCCAGCAATTAAGTTTGGGGAGATTTATTTTCCACCACTATTACTCTTCTAATGGCGAGACGGTCGATGGTGAAACACAGGAAGAGTCTTAGGAAGATGTCTTTAAGTCCCTTTGTTGGAAATTTGTTTTCCCGGTAGACCATCATTACGGACATGGAAGAAGATTCACAAGTACCCACACTTTATTAGGAGACCATTCCTAGCCTCTTTGGGCTACTGATCGACATACAAAAGGAGTTCTTACCTTGAAGGTTGGAGAGGGAAAGCTGCTTCCTTTCAGCTAGCTTGATCAAAGCATGCGAGGAAGATAGACATAGACAGGAGAAAATTGCAATGTAGTTGTGAGTGTCTATACCTCACAGCCATGATGTTCACGGCTGATTGTAATGTAATTTTTTATCAATGAAAAGAGATAAATTCCCGGTCCTTATATTGAAGATGACTACTCGATTGTTCATGCTTGATTTCCTTCTATAGAAGTTGTATTGAGCACGAAGCAAAACATAATGACAAGGGAAATAATGAAAAGGGAAATTCATCGAAACCGAGTGAAGAGGGGCTAGTGTGGAAAGAGTTGCGAGTCATTTTGAAGTATGTAGAATCACCAAAGAGAAAACCGAGTGATTATCTCTGCTAGACTGATTGATCTTTGAGGAACAAAAGTGCTGAAAATCTTAAGAAGCATAAAGAGTCTATAGCTTAGTCCATTACAGAGAGTTGAAGGGTATCGGTCAATCAATTTGCATGCACAAATTACGCTGAAGAAACTTCAAAACCATCGTAGAACATCAAAGAGTGAATCAGTGATGAAGGAAGTAGTCGGGAAGAGTGCTCAAATTCTTTGAATCTTTGGTTTTTATCTATGCAATTTCGGACCGATGCTTAGGTGAGCCCGATCCATGTGGTTCCAAAGAAGCGTGGGTTTCACGAGTGATCACTTGATGAGAAAAATGAATTGATTCAACAAAACGGTGATAGGATAGAGGGTATGCATTGATTCTGGGAGTGAACACAGCCACCGAGAAAAGATCATTCCTTTGCTCTTTATTGATCGGATGTTGAATGATTAGCGGGGACACCCTCGCTTGTTTCTTGGATGGGTATTCAGGATACAATCAGATTGCTATTACTTTGAGACCAGAAGACCACATTCACATGCCCTATAGTACCTTTGCTTTCGGAAGGATGCCATTTGGGGCGTATGTCTCTCTTTACATTCGAGAGGTGTATGATGTCAATGTTCTCGGACTTGGTTGAAGATATTATGTAGAATTTTATGGATGACTTCACTTTGTGTATGGATCCGGTTGGTCGGTGTTTGAAGAACACAGAGCTTGATGCTTCAAAGATGCCAAGACAAACATTGCTTGAATTGGGAAAAATGCTATTTTATAGTACTTGAAGGTATTGTTCTTGGGCATAAAATTTACTGGCTCTTTGGTGAGTAGACCCCGATCAAGGTATCCATTATCAAAAAATCTTGCACCACCTACCACATTAAAAGGAGTAAGAAGCTTCTTGGGTCATGCTGGATTTTATAGGAGATTCATCAGACTTCCCAAAAATAGCGGAACCACTATCATGATTCTTTGGAGAGCCGTCTGAGTTTAATTTTGATGACTCTGCAAAGTGAAGAAGAAATCAAGATCAATTGGTTCAAGCACCTATAATGGCTGCACCGAATGGGATCGATTTGAAATGTGTGATGCCAGTGATTTTTGCAATGGGGCTGTCCTAGGGCAAGAAAGGAGAAATATTCAAGACCATATCTTATGCTAGTAGAACCTTGATGAAGCCTGAAATTACTCAACAATAGAAAAGGAGATGCTAGCCATAGTATTTAACTAATAATCGAGCAATACATTTTGGGATCCATGTTATTATTCATCTTGATCATCTGTAATCAAGTACACGATGTCAAGAAGGAAGCTAAGCATGATTGATAAAATTGGGTGCTATTGAAGTTTGACTTGGAGATCGAAGATAAAAATGGAATTGTGACAATGTGATAGCTGATCACTTGTCAAGAGTAGAAAAGAAGCCTTTGCTGAAGAAGAAAGTAATATTAGCAGAGAACTTCCCGGATGAGCAAGCTGTTTTAAGTTTCCTTCAGCTTCCATGGTATGCGATATTGTAGACTATTTAGCTTGTGAGTAGTTCCTTCACAATTCAGCTACCAACAGGAAGAGGCTTCAGTTGGCAATGTGGGTATTATATTTAGGATGATCCGTATTATTTAAAGAGTCTTGACATATGATAATAAGAAGATGTGTGCGGGAAAATGAGGCAATGATATTAAGATAGATGCATTGTCAGCCCATATGGGGGCATTTCAGGAGAAAGAACAGCTCATAAGTCTCAATCTAGATTTTATTGGCCCTATCTTGAGAGATTGTGTGAGTGAGTTAAATTATTGTGATAGATGTAAAAAGATTGGAAATATCAGCGGCGTAAATGAAATGCCCTAAGAATTTATAATGGTGGTGGCAATCTTTGATGTATGGGGAATAGATTTTATGGGACCATTCCCACCATCATTTGGGAACCTATACATATTGCTAGCAATTGATTATGTTTCCAAATGGGTGGAAGCTGTGGCTTGTCCAAGGAATGATGCTAATACAGTTGTGAGCTTCTTGCAAATAAATATTTTGAGCAGATTTGGAACACCTAGAACTATCATTAGTGATGGGGGAAGCCATTTTGCAAACAAAATATTTGCGAAACTCATTAGCAGGTATGGGATCAAGCATGTAATGAGTCTAGCTTATCATCCCCGGACAATGGACAAGCGAAATTTCCAACGAGGGAGATTAAAAGATACTTGAAAAGGCCATGAGCTCGACCGGGAAGGACTTCCAAACTTGATGGTGCACTTTGGGCTTACGAAGGTATACAAAACTCCCGTTGGAATGTCCCATACAAATTGTTTTTGAAACCATGTCACCTACCTACGGAATTGGAATACAAGGCAATGGGCCATCAAGAAGTTGAACCCCGATTTAAAAGCGCAAGGGAAGAGAGATTGCTCAAGCGTAAGCGGAAGAATTAGAAAATGAAGCCTATGATAATGCTAGAATCTACAAGGATAAGACAAAGAAATGGCATGATCAAAGGATCACGAGGAAAGAGTTCGAGGCTTGAGAGACGGGTTCTCTTGTTTAATTCTAGGCCCCGAAATTGTTTCGGGAAAGTTGAAATCCAAATGGAGTGGGCCATACACGAGTGGTGTCCAAGCAACACATTTAGGCAGTGACATGGGGCCCGATCTTTTGGGAGAAGAATTCAAAGTCGATGGACAAAGGCTGGCTGCTTGTATCCCCAAACGGGAGGGAAGAATGGAAGAGCTCCGGTGGGTTATCTAGAAAGAAGAAGAACCAAAACAGCAAGTCGACTAAGGACTCAAAGCGGCGGTGATGGGAGCAACCCATAGAAAATTTAGTTTCGGCTTTAGATTTTGAAATTTTTTCTTCCTTAATTTCGTTTGATTAGTTCTTATAAAGATAGATTTAATTTTGAGGATTAATTGTATGTTTAATTAAATTTTCTTGAATCATGCGGTATCGTCTATAAATTTGAAAGACATGAGTGAGAAAAGCAACTCCAGGACACCTCCAGTAACTTGCGAAATGTCACGACATGAACAAAGGGGGGTAACTTTCTCCCTAAACCTAAACTGTGAAATATGAGTGAATTGCTTGTTGAATTTCTGCTTGGAGATGCCTGAATAAATGTCTAAAGGAGTATAGGATTAATAAAGGAATTCAAGTTTTTGAGATCATTAAACTAAGGGCAGAGGTCGCGACATAAACAAAAACTTGAAAATGAAAGTCACGACATGGGACAACGCAATGTCTAAAAACCTATTTATGTCGCGACAAACTTAGTATGTCGCGATATAAAAAGGGTCATGTGCCAGCTACTCACCCTCTTAAATGCCCTAAAATTAATGTTTTTAAATAAAAGTGAGGCGAAATTGATGTCGCGACATGCGAATTTAATGAAATAATAATTAGCCCACAAAAACTTCAGTTAGTGCAACTGTTAAGGAGAACTTCTTTCCCTCCCGCTTTCGAACTTCCGAAACCCATTCATTTTCCCTTCCTTGATCCTCAATTCCTGAAAACCCTAGCTCTCAAAATCTTCAGAAAACTTTCCTTCCGTTTCAAATGGCTGAAACCTCAAACCTTGTCCCTAACCTGGAAGAGATCATGGAGGAATATGTGCAACCAGAAGAAGAAATCAGACAGGAAGAACCGATGGAAGAGATGCCCACAGAAGCACCATAAGCACCGGCGGTTTTACGAAGAAAGAGCGGACGAGGAAAGGGAAAAGCGAAGAAGTAAGAAGATTTTGTGTCGGAGGAAGCTTATTCCAATTTGGAAGAAGCACTATGCCAGCAAGGGGTTCGTATCGAGAAGAAGATTGACCTATCACCTTTCAAGGATGATTGAGCTTAAAGAGGTTGAAGAAGGGGGCTTTAGCACATCAAAAGTCGGGCTACGGCGGTGGTGAAAGAATTTTATTCAAATACGGTAGGCGGGAAAGACAACAACGTGTTCGTCGGAGAATTAATGGGTACCATATGGAGCCAAGGCCATTAACGAAGCCTATGGAATGGCGGGGGCCTGGCTTATGGGTCGAGTTAGCTCTTGGAAAACCCAATTTTAAGAAGATTGCCAAAAGCTCACGGCGGAAGCGCAGGTGGGACAAGGGGAAGAGGACCAAAAACCACGGAAACGGGAAGCCTCACTTGAGGGAGGCTAAGGTATGGTTCATTTCTTGGCCTGTGTTTTTGAGGTCCCCAACCAAGCATGTGCCTGATGAGAGGCCGGGGAAACAGTATCTTAATGCTATTCTAAAAGAGTCTGAAGCTGATGTAGGAATAGTAATTGAAAATTCTATAATGAGGTACCATGAAGGAAATAAGAGAGGGTGATCCTCGCTGACAACAATAAGCATTTTATGTTTAAAGGGTGGGGGTGAAGGGAGTCTGGGAAGAAGAGAAGAAGTCCATATGACATCACCACTCCTACTGACAGGAGTGAGTAAGGGACCCAGAAACCAAAAGAAAAAGGGGGTGTTGATTGAGACAAGAGAAGAAGCTCCAGCTGCAAGACAAGTAGAAGAGAACCCAGAAAATCCTCCTGAAAATAATACTTTCACATTTGCAGACAATGAAGGGCAGGATGAAAGAAGCCCCTTAGATTTCTCGAGTCCCAGCTAGTTCTCACCACTAATGCAAAAGCAGGAACATTCGAGGCCGGGGAGGAAAGCTCAAGGGGAGCACAAGAGATCAATTCAATAATGGAGGTCCTCAATGCCATCCAGGAGAAGATGGAAGAAAGGGAAAAAGAGTGGAAATTTCAACAAGAATTCAGGGAAGGAATTTATGAAAAAGTGTTAAAAAGAAGAGATCGCCCGATAGGAAGAAGAACGAAAAGTAGGAACGGATGAAAGAGGTTCTTATTGAGAGGACTTCAAGAAAGAAATGAAAGGAAAGAGATCGCAATCTTCTCTGGAAACTCAAGGCAGGCCATGAATCTTTTTATAACAATTAGTTTGAGGCGTGATTCTCAGCTCCCCAACCATCATGAAGAAAAGGTAGAGCAGGGAAGCCAAATTGGGAGAACGAGATCAAAGGATTCAAATTTTTTTATACAAGTCTCTACAAAATATTTTGAGAATAAGGCGGATGATAGAGACAAAAAGCAAAGGATCTTTGAATCCTACGAGGCGAAGAGAATGTCTAGAAAATTGGATTTGATTAACAACAATCTTTCCAAATTTTTGGAAGTAATGACTGAAATGGAAAAAACAATGAATGGCTTGGGGAAGAGACAAGATGAGCTAAACAAGAAGGTTGATCTCTCCAATGAGATCTTCATTGAAGAACAAATTGAGCAGGAAACTAAGAAGAGAAAGGAAAGAAGGGAAATGAAATTCCCTCCATTCCCAGCTCATTTGAATACCCTAGACCTGGATCCCCCTAATATCTTTGCTACCTCTTCCAAAAGAAAAAGATAGACTTCTTCCCAAGCCGACCTTCCTTATCCTCCAAAGCCCATATTGTTGTATCCAACATTTGCAATTGAATCAGAAGTAAAATGATAAATTTGAATTGAATTGTTGTGTTACTTTGGTTTGTTAAATTTTGTGTTGCTTTTTGGTTGCATAGTTGGGAAAATAAAAGTAGGAATTAGTTCAAGAATAAAAGCTATTTGAGATGTAATAAGCTAAAATTGAATGAAGCGGAGTTAGATTAGGAAATAGCCCGAAATCACAGAGACAAAATGCAGAATAAGGGCCAAATGAATACGAGTTTAATTGAAACCTGAGTGCAAAAGTGACAGAAGTCTAGGCGATAAGTCCCGGAATAGAGGAAGGTAATACGATTGAAGGAACAAAACATATTTTGAGTTTGTGAGTACGAGCTTGATGGGAGTCAAGGAACACATTGAATATCAATTAATTTAACTGCTCATCAACAAAAATGAGTCAAGGAAATCCTTATGGTTAGTCACTGACTATTCAATCAAATTCTAGAATTTGTTAGATTATTGATTGAGGGCGAAATCTAGGTGTCTGGTGACAAGAGATGATGCAAGCCATTCTTGGATAGTTTGAGCCATTCTAGCCATCCCTATTCATATGCTGATGCATATACCTTAGTTCAGAGAATTGAGCCAAACAAAGGTGATTTTTCAAAAAATAAGCCAATGGAAACCCTGACCCATCTAAAAACCAATCCTTGATAAAGAACCTATGATTACCCAGGAATTCAAGGAGGAAGAAAGAAATGAAGTTTGGGGGAGTATATGTTTTTGAGGAACTCAAGGAGAAAAATATAGAAAAAAGGGAATGAAAAGAAAAAGGCAAAGAGCAGAAAATGCAATAGAAAAGAAAGCTTATAGGGATAAGTTTTATCTTGTGGCCTAACTCTCTTGAACAATTAAGTTCTTAGGGGTGTTTCAACACCTAGTACCTAATGCCATACGGTATGGGAGCTACTAACAAAAAGTTCGCTAAGAGTGTTAAAGCCTAAAAGGTAAAACATTGCACTATCTTTGATTGGTGACAAAAGCAAGGAAATTTTCCCGGTTAGTTACAGAAGTGAGAAATAGGGGGGCATACGGGTTACGAGATTGAAGCAATCAAAGAGATGTCCCAAACATGAAGTTTATGGGAGTTTATTAAATAAACTACAAGAAAGAATGGGCAGTAGTGAAAAGAGGAGAGAAAAGGTTCAGGGTAATCTTAACCTAAAAATTCCTTCTATCCTACCCATTACCCAAGCCTAACAATATAAGCCCAAAAGACCTAATTGATCTTGAAGGCTGGAATTACCTACATTAGTGGAGATCAATATGATCAACAAACCTATGGAATTTGGAAAATATGGAAACAATCAAAACTGTGAAGGACTTTAGGGAGTTAAGTGACTCATTATGAAGATGAGAAAGGAAAATAATTTATTATTCAACAAGATCTAATGATTATGTTGTTTGTAAAACAATTTCAACAGTCTAGTTTTGTATACTATAAAGATAAAAAAAATAACCTTGAACTGGACTTGAAGCTAGATGTACAGAAAATAATGCATTCCTTGTATTTCAATCAAATTGACTGCTACTGCAAAACAGAACAGAAAAATGTCCTTTTTGTTTGAGGACAAACAATTCTTTCTTTCCTTTGCTTGAGGACAAGCAAAACTTTAAGTTTAGGGGAGTTTGATGAGCTTAAAAGTCATCTATTTTTAATCCATTTTTCTGTTTGATTTTCATCTGAAAAGGAATAATTAATATGCAGAAATATGAAGAAACTCACCAATTTGTTATTAGCAGGGAGTGTGAAAGAAAGAAGAAAAGCGTTGGAAAATCACGACCCAATTGGTGGAGTAAAAATACGAGAAAATGGGAAAATGGCGACCCGAGAAATGAAAGCAACTGGTTAACTAATGTTGCAGTTTTGGGTTTGCACAGTCCAGTTCTGAGGTCGCGACATCGGGGAAGAGTGAAGGAAATTTGATGCGGTCGCGACGGGAATCCTGAAGTTAGAGCGGTGAGGACTAACCGGAGACCCAGGAATGATGTCGCGACAACATTGTGATATCGACAAAGGTTGTGTCGTGACGAGGGATGGAGGTCGCGACAGAGAACGAAGTTATAGCGGGTTTGAAAAGATGGAGCGGTAGCGAGCTTAAGCTGATTGTCGCGACAAAGGGCGATGTCGCGACACCCAGCTAACCCGGTTGAAGCCTCAGAGGAGAAATAAGTCGATGTCGCGACAAGAGATTAATGTCGCGACATAAGACGTGCTCAATTGAAGGTTGCAGTTCCTTAAGTTGATGTCGCAACAAGGGATTGATGTCGCGACATCAGAGCGAGCGATTGAAACTGCGAGGCATAAAGTGATGTATCGCTAGCGACAAAGGTTGATAATGCGACATAGAGCTCGGTGAAATTTGCAAAGACAATAGGCGATGTCGCGACAAGAGATTGATGTCGCGACATCAAACGAAACGATTAAGAAATTTGCATAGGCATAAAGTGATGTCGCGAGCAGGGATTGATGTCGCGACATAAAGCATTATCAGTTGAAAATTTTGCAAAGACATGAGCTGATGTCGCGACAAGAGATTGATGTCACGACATCAAGAACGAACATTTGAAACCTGCAGAGGCATAAAGTGATGTCGCAACATAAGAAAACACCAGTTCAAAGCGGCAGAGACATAGATGATGTCGCGACATTGATTTCTTGTCGCGACATAAGATGCCTTCGGGAAAACAAAGGAATGTCATGACTTATTGATAAATCACGCAGCAAGATTTGCGGCGGCAGAGCGAGAGAGTCGCGACAAGAGCTCGATGTGCGACGGTATCCGAATCTTGGAGCCAGCTAAATGAAGTCAAAGAATGCATCGAAATTAGGGCCCAACTTCGAGGAACCCTATAAATACGAGAGAATTTGCTGCCAAAGAAGCGACTCTTGGCGACTTGAAAGAGAGATCTGGGTTGCTGAAGGCTCCTGTATTTTAATTTTCTTTTCTTTTCTTTTCTTTTTCCGTCGTTATAGATTAGTTTATTTTAATCTTTCTTTATTTTGTTTTATTTTCTGGATCTGGATGTTATCGTTTTGAGCAGAAGCTGAATGCAGAATTCCATTCTTTTCAAATTACTACCTGGAATGTTTGAAGTTCGAACAATTTTAAATTGACTTTCGATTTCAAATTACGGTTGTTCTTATGATCAGAGGAATGTTGTATTGTGTAATTCGTGGTGAGAAACCCGGCTTCCATTAAGTGAGATACTATTGTCATAATTTATCTTCCACGTAGTTGTTCCAACAACTTGTGAATTCGGTTGTGAATCTACTTGGTTATGGGTTTAATGTTTTTTTATCCCGAATATTAGTTCTTATACCCGTTTTAAGATTTGTTTCATTGCTCGATTTCAAGGAGGTCCCTACGGTGACCTGAGAGAAGACATTCACGAGGGTTATGAACATTTCCTTGAAGGTATATTAACTTTGCTATTAGAATCTAATGAGCTTTGTAAGTTTACTTAGATAAATCCTCTTCTCACTTGAAATCAGAAAGAGTTGAATGAGTTATCCAGATTTAAACAAGCGAGTTCACCTCAATTCGAATAGTGAAGCCCGATCAGAGTGTTAGGCGAGATCTAATCAAGGAGAGAATTGATCTATTCTAATTTTGAGAAAAGTAACGGGAAGTTGTATATCTTGCTTGACCGATAACTTGGGAGCTAAGGTTTGATCCATAAACGGGTATGAAGTATTGCAAAGAAAAATACCCAAATTAAGGGAAATCACACATTAAGTAGTCATCTAATTCCATTTGTCTTGAAAGAATCGAGATTAGATAATGAATTATTAGTGTGGAGATCCGAGAATTTGTACTACTAAACGCCTTGGACGAGATTTTAAAACTGAAATATCTGGCAATTTTATCGATGTTAACTAAATTGATGCTTCTAATAGCGATGATTTTTGATGTGTTCTAAATGATAACTATTCGATTGTCCATTATTTTCTTAAATATTCATTATTCTTTATTCTTTAGATTCAGGTTTATTTTGATTGTTCATTCTTTTCCATATACTTGTATATTTTACAACTTCTTAAAATTTGGATCACATTGTCGTGTTATAGTCAAATAGTATGGAGCTTGAGTGGTCGAGGTAGTTGATCTAAATTCTTGAGATCTACGTGGGATCGATATGCGGACTATATCCATTTTATTACTTGTCGACACATGCACTTGCGGGATATTAGCCAAAACCAAAATTGAAAATGATTTACACTAGGAGATTTTGGTCTATATAATGAAAATGCTCAAGTTTTATGGGCGCCGTTCATAGAGGATTAGTTAATAGTCAGCTGGTAATAGTGTCATAACCTTGTATACATATTGAAGGCTAACACCATGGTATTTACAAAACAACATCGGTTTGAGGCCATCCCACGGAAGACCCTAATGAGCACACAGGCGGATTCATAGGATGTGATACTATGAAGTTAAATGGTGTAAGCCCAGAGGTGATCAGGCTGCAACTCTTTCCATTTTCTTTAAGAGATATTGCAGCCACCTGGTTTTCTTCACTACCATATGGTTCAGTAAATACATGGGAAGAACTGGTTGAAGCCTATCTTGGAAGATTTTTTCCCCCATCCCTCACATTTGAAAGAAAGAGGGAGATCAGTGTGTTCAAACAATGAGAAGATGAAAGCTTATACACTGGTTGGGAGAGGTTCAAAAGGCTTCTGAAGAGATGTCCCATGCATGGCATAGATCTTAAGAAACAGGTGGACATCTTCTACCACTCCATGAATGATACTTCTAAGGGTATCATTGATGTTTCTTGTTGTGGGGCATTCAAACGAAGAAGTGCGGAGAATTTGGGAATTTGATAGAAGACCTAGCCATATGCAATATGAAAGCTCCATCTGAATCTTCAGGGAGCTACAGCAAGGCAAGAGGGAGTGGAGTCATTGAGCTTAACAAGATGACTGTCATGGAAGCAAAGTTAGATGCTATTATGCACAGGATGGAAAAACAGGATAAAAAACTGCATTCTGCCCATAAGATTGGAGCAATAGAGAGGTGGAATCGATAAAGTCTTTGAGGATCGGGTGATGAAGATCCTTATGCAGGGAGGCCAATTACCTGAATGAAAAGAGAAGCTATCATTTCTGCCAAATCTCAACTTGCCAACACATATAATCCAAAGACCGGTGAACCATGAGAACTCCCACACTACACGGATGGGTCCCACAAGGCCAAAGACAAGTGCACTTCCAACAAGGGTATCATCCACCATAACCCAAGATAAAGAACAAAGAAGTGAGAGCAAAGAAATGAATATCAAGGTCAAAAAAGGACCCAGTCGTTTGAGAGCAGATGTCAGCAGCCTGTGGGGATAACAAAAGCCGCTTCACACCCATGAACGTAAATTTGGCTGAGTTGGAAGCTCTTAACCAACACACAAATAAAGACCAAACATTAATGCCTCCTTGAAGAACTTCTGGAAACACAAAGGCGCTTGGCCTTTAACCTTGCAACCAAAACTGTAAGAATGCATTCCCCCAAGACACTGAGTCCACAGACCTGTATGTCGTCCAAAATCGAGAAGTGGAAAGTTCAGTTTAAATGAGTGCCAGCGTAAAACAAGGAGTAAGATCGATCAAGAAGAATATATAAGGCAAATGGAAGAGAGGGATGAAAAGAGTATGTCGAGAGGACTACAAAAGAACAGCCCAAGCTGCAAACCATCAAACCCACAACAGATTTGAAAGGTAAAAACAAGAGAAAGTGTTTCATACCCTCGCAGCTCCATTTCCTCGAGGCTTCGCATGGCAAAGAAAGAAAAGCAATTTCTAAATCTACATTGAAATTTTCAAGAAAATAGAAATAAATATTCCTCGTGGGTAAGAGGCAATCAATCAAATGCCAAATTATGCAAAATTTCTAAAGGAGATACTCGAGCAAGAATAAGAAGATTGCCGAGAAGATTTAGCAATCCAATCCACCACTCAAGTAAAGGGTTGTCACACGTAGAAGTCTACCAACAAAACAAAAGGTCCAAAGCAGCCTTTCCACCATTCCTTGCTCAATAGGGAAACATATATGTTCAAGAAGGTAGTGGAGCCCGCGATCAACTTGATGCCTCCATCAAGCAGCAGTACGTAGATTGAGTCTTGGGGAACTTACCTTCTAAAAAAATTATACTATAGATGGATGATAGATCCATGGCTCAACCAAGGTGTTTTTGAAGATATGCTAGCCGGGTTATGTGAATTATTACACGCCCTTCATCCCGCCCGACCCGATTGACGAATCGAACCGGTTTCGGGTGCTAAACCATGACATCAGACTCTTTACCCCGTTTTTTTTGCATATCACACTCATATTCGTGAGGCGCAAACAAGTTTTGTAATGTCCCCAACAATCATTTACATTTACAAATGAATCATCAACGGACGGTATCCATTAAAATTTATATACACATATACTAAGTCCCATTCACTTATACAAACATATACATATCTAATACAACATCGAGATCGCTTAACAAAGGCCGGTGAGTTAACTCCATCTCGAGATGGCCCGCATAAACCTGGTGTGGAATGTCCCCGTCCTCTTTATCTCTCTTTTCAAGCATCTACACGGATTGAACACCGCGGCTAAGCTTTACGCTGGGAACATATAGACAAGAACCCATCAAATAAACAATAATCGCCGCTCACTATCTTTACATTTACTAATACTTATGCATACATAACGAAGTCTATTCTATGTGACTTCTAACTCATATCTATATTATACATGTAGATTTTATCCTATTCAGATTCCATATTTTTATCTTGTTCATATTACTTCCCTGTCATGTATTTTACAAAGCAGTAACTCATATCTACTACATGTATGATAGACTAAATCATATCCACTTCTATACAGGTTCAAATCGATTTAATACCAATACATATTAGACTCCTTTATCACCAACACTAATCAAGCCATTAATCAACTCCTTAGAAATTACAGATTGCGGATTCAGATGCCCGTTAAATCCTTTCTTAGTTTTCGCTTATAAATTTTCTACTAAAAGTGTTACAATCTAACTCCCCTAACTGATCCATCACAGCATCCACAAGAAGTCCATTCAAACATCCTTGACGCTTTCAATCGTGTTCGATTTATTCGCCTTATTAAATTTTTCTTTTCAAAGTGTCGCCCGAATCCCGACACCTTGTCATGGATCCAAGCCGGGAGCCCTGGCTGACCCGACATTTTTGTTAAGTATCTTCTCCCAAAAGTCCTCACGAAACACAACATCCAATCCGCGACTTTTAAATTGTATTTAAAAGCACTTCTTTCGAGCAATCCCATAAACACTTATAATTTCAAAAGACCTCAACATTTACATTCAACAAAAATGCATTTACAAATGACGCCTTTACTATGTCCTGTAATAAAAATATCTTATACAAAATGGCACCTTTTCAATACTCATCATTTCAAGCTAGATTGCATTTCACATATATCACAGTATCCATCGCTCATTTCATTCAGCTGCTGAATCCTCGTCTGTATGTCATTCAGTAGCAATGTGATTCACATCATTATCACCGCTCTCACATATGGCTATAGAATTCGACATTCACGCACGTATCTCGCTGTTGAACTTCATTCGCTTGTCATTCAAGAGCAATGTGATTTCTCAGATTTTGGCAGTGATGATTCCACTTTAACTATAATTGATGATCATGATGATGCCATCGAATCCTCCGCCTGCTTGTCATTCAGTAGCAATGTGATCGCATTATTCGTCACCGCCTCACATGTCAACATCAACATCTCAATATTCACACACATCAAGAGCAAACAGATCCCATCTGCCGGCGCTTGATCTCCACTCTCAACTATTAGTCCTGATTATGCTCACTTACTATTCTGCTTGGCCCATCCCCGCCTCTGCTTTGAACATCCAAATGAGGCAATGCATTCGCGCATTATCCCAATGAATCCCGCTCCCATCATTACAATGATGAGAACTGACATTCACCACTGATCCAAATGTCAACCTGTCCATTTGTCTATCCAAAGAAGCAACGGTGATCACGATTTCACAAAATTCTGTTTGATCTTCCATTGACCAACTCAGCCGGCGAACTCATCTGTTGGTCATCTTAATTATTCACATTTCGTAGTCCCCAAGATTTCCTGATGCAAGATTCCCACTGGTATGCAATACACGCGATACATGATATGCATGACAAATTATTTCAATTAACAATGATCCAAACTGATCATATATATGATATTCTATATATATCAAAATTAGTTACTCACAACCATTCACAATCATTATTTCATCTAATTTAATTCGATTATCTTCGTGATATACCAATCTCTCAGATCTTTATTTTTTATATACTCATCCATAAAATTCATTTGACACACTCCATCCACTGACATTCATCCCACACATCTATCCCATTTAGTCACCCATCCCACAAACTGACTCATTTATTATTCATCCACTGATACTCCATCCCATACACCCATCCTGATAAACCATTTTACCATACAATCCACTCAGATACCTGTCCACATAATTCATCCACATATCTGGTCCACATACTCATCCTACAAATCCATTTTACTTGAGTAATCTGATCCTGACAGATACCCATCCATACACTCCCATTCATTGATGAGCCTCATTCCCATGGCGGCTCCATCCACAAATCCTACTCACGATGATCATCCGTCGCACACCTCTATCCTACAATCCATTCCACTGATACCAATCACGATGGCCTCATCCCATACACCCATCCACGACGAATTGTCCATGTGGCGCTCCCATTCCCATAAAACCACTCACGGAGGCTTCTATCCCACAGTGATGGTCATCTCGGCGGCCACCCCATTCCACATGAGCCTCATCCGCGGGCACCTCATTCCCACAAATCTACTTTTACTGCACACTATCCACTGATATTCATCCATGCAGTATCCATTCACACATCTCATCCCATTTTTACACTCATCCCACAAAAACCATCACGTGATACTCATTCATAAATTCATTTACGATACTCCTATCATTTGTTAATACTTTCTCGTTATATGTGATAATAATCATATATCACTTAACCACATTATGTGTTCCATGATATACGTTCCTCGTGGTTCACAATCATGTTTCACCTGCCATTTTCATTTTCCATAATCATTGTTCCACTGCCCACAGAACACATTTTGTATATTCTTCTTCACTTTCTCGCATTCCTTCCTCCAGTCTCCACGCCCTATTACATATGGCACTTCATATTTCTGTGAAGTATGATGTATGTGGAATCACACATCATTCACATATTATTCCTCTATGAATTCACTTTACTTAGGAAGTGGAATCAATCCAATCGGATCATCCAAACTAAAGTTATGGCATTTTCATGCCAAACTACCTAAGTAATTTCCGGATTACACTAGAACAGTCTGTGGCTACTAATTTTTCTGGGTTCCTAACTCATGTTTGACTCTAGGTCATTGTATTATTTTAAATATAAGGTGCTAAGGGTTCTATTCCAACTGGAATCACCCAATCCGGAGCACCGAAACTCAAGTTACGTCCGAAACAACCCAGACTACTCTATGTTCAAAGCCGGAACCGTAATTTGTTCGTCACCCACAACCCCACTTTGAGTGAATTTTTTTGGGCCACTTAGGATCAGGGTGGCGATTCATACTTCTTGTTTGTTCTCTTGAAGTCTAGTTTAATTAGCCACTTGAATCACTCCGTCGGATAAAAATGATGATTATATTGAAATACAGCGGTCGGCGGGAAGCGAACGGAGTTGTCTCTGTGTATCGTTGCTCAAGTTCAATAAACGATTGAGTACCAAGTTACCGTTGATTTCGAGTTCAAATTAATACCAGTGAGTCTCAGATTCTTCAAAATGTGTATTTTGTTCCATATTTCCATATTTTGATACCCAATCAGCTCTCTTCAGGCACACATCAAAAACACTTCTAATTCACCTTGTAATCTCCTTTCTAATCAATTCATCTTTCAATTTCATATGTTCTTCAAAATTCTTTCATGAATTTCTTCCAAAACCCTTCTAATATAGGTTATGACCCATCCTCAACAAAAACATGAATAATAATTAGGGTTTATCCAGCCTCAACTCCATTTACTTACAATTAACCATGAATCCAACTTAAGAGAGGATTCTCTGACTATCTTATTGTGCCATTTAGGTTTTAACAACCTAATTTCAAGTACATCTTTGGTTAAAGTTTCATCTAACAAACCCTAGGTTTTGGACAGATAATAACCGCTACACAGAGCCAAAGATCCATACTCAGGTTAGTAGTTCCATACCTTTTTGCTTGATCTTGGCTCCTCCATCTTTTTCCTCTTCCTCTTCTCTTCTCCTCCTCCTTCACGTTTTTTTTCTCCTTCCCCAAATGAGACCAACTTTTCTCTTTTAAAACCCATGTTTGCTAAGGCCTTGTTTGGCCCTCTAAAAACCCATTTTTGGGTTAAGTTTCATTATTTATAAAAAGGTCCCTCCATCTCTTGGCTATTTGAATATCAACTTTCCAATATTTTATTTGGGCCTCTATTCTAAATCAACTATAGACTTTTAAGCCCCCCTTTTGGACAAATTTACAATTTGTCCTTAAGTTTCATGTTTAGGGTCTCACAGTTTTCGGGTTTAACGTTTAACTCACGAAACTGTCAAATTATGCTTACAAAATACCCTAAACATGTCGAAAACGACTAGGGTATATTTCGGGGTGTTACATTTATCATCCCTATGGACTTTGTGGTTATGAAAATGGAAGAATACAACCAAGTCCCTCTGTTGTTAGGAATACCCTTCTTAGCAACTGGAGCTGCCTTAATTGATGTGCAAAAGGGTGAAATTTGGCCTTAAGGGTAGGAAATGAGCGTGCACTTTAACCTTAACAAGAGCTTGACCTGACCCTAATGTTGATGCGGAAATTTTTATAATTTGTAAAGCATTAGTCCTATAAACTTTGACTTGATCTATGATTGTAATCTTGACATTCTATCAATGAAAATGGATGAATTTCGATTATTATGAGGTGTTGATTATGAGCTGCTTTGCAATCCGGTTGCAAAACATAGAAAACAAATCTTCATTTTGAGATAAGCTCAGTCGAAAATTCAAGCGGCCCGAGGAAAGAAAGTTACTAAAACGAGACTAGTCGAAGGGTTAATTTTGGAAAGAATTGTCTAGTCATCTAAAATAGGCTTTCTTAGAACCAGAAAAGGGAAACTAGTAATCATATTAGCTGAATTGACTAAAAATGAGAAACAAAGGCTGCTGTAGATTCTAAGGAAATACAAGGAAGCTATTGCCTGGTTAATTGAAGATCTAAAGGGTATCAGTCCTTCTATTTGCATGCATAAGATATTGTTAAATGATGATCTGGCTTCTAATGAACACCAAAGGAGGCTGAATCCTGTGATGAAGGATGTTGTCGAAAAGAAGTCTTTGAAATGGTTAATCTGGCTTTAATACATGAAAAATCATACAGCCCAGCAGGTGAGCCAGTTCATGCGTACTGCCCGAAGGGTGGATTCAACGTGATCGAGACATGAAAGGAATGAACTGATTCCTGCAAGAGCGTGACATGATGGAGAGTGTGTATAAAACTACGAAGAATTGAATGCAACCGGGAAGGACTATTTTCCTTACTTTCATTGATTAGATGTTGAGCAGGTTAGCGGGACCCTCATTGTTTTCTAAGCGGATATTACGGATATAGCCAAATTGCTATTGCACACGAGGACCGTGAGAAACCACTTACGTACCCTTATGGTACTTTTGCTTTTAGAAGAATTCCATTTGGGTTATGCAATGCTCCTACGACATTTCAAAGATACATGATGTCTATGTTCTTAGATTTGGCATAGGAGGTTATGAAGATATTCATGGATGATTTCACAGTTTATGGATCCGGTTTTGAACAATGCCTACAATTTAAGGCGTGCTTCACGGGTGCTGGATGAAGTCTAGCTTTGGATTGGGAAAAATACTGTTTATGGTGACGGAAGGCATTATCCTTGGGCATAAATTTCTGACAAGGATGGAAGTGGAACAAGCAAGGTTTCTATTATAAAGATTCTTGCCGACAACAACGAGTAAAGGGAATAAGAAGTTTCTTGGGACATCTTGGTTTATAGAAGATTTATAGAGACTTCTCAAAGATTGCAAGACCACTTTATGGTCTTGAAAGAATGCCAAGTTTAATTTAGATGAGTCACAACGATATGCATTCGAGAAGGTCGAATCCAGATTAGTTGAAGCTCCATCATTACTTATTGAAATTTGAATGATGAATTTGAATTATGTGTGATGCCGATGATTATGTGATGGGGCTGATATTTGACAAAGTCAAAGTGTTGGGGCCATATCTTGTGCAATACAAGGCATGTTGAAGCTCAAGAGAGAACTACTCGACTACTAAAGAGATGTTGGTCATGGTATTTACATGTGAAAGGTTTAGAGCGTATATATTGGGGTCCCGATATCATCATCCATATTGATCATGCGTGATTAAATATTTGATGGCTAAGAAAGAAGCTAGGAAATCGAGCGATCGATGGGTGTTGCTACTCTGAGAATTTGTCTGAAATCAAAGACGATAAAGGTTGCAACAATGTGATAGTGATTACTTATCGAGGGTAGTAACAACTCTCTTTGTAGGTGAAGAAGACGAAGTAGTAGAAAATTTTCGGATGGCGATTATTTGATTTATCATTCAATCACCTTGGTATGCTGATATTGTAAACTTTCTAGCTTGTGGAGTGATGCCACTAGAATTTAGCTTCCAGTAGAGGAAGAAATTGAGGACTGACAACAAGTTTTATATCTGGGATGACCCACTGTTATTCAAAAGAGGAGCTGATATGATAATTAGGAGGTGTGTTCCAAAAAGTGAACAGGGAAAATTTTTACAAGAATGTCATGCATCACCTTATGGAGGACACTTTGCAAGAGACAAAACAACCCACAAAATTCTCCAATCAGGTTTTTATTGGCCTACTATTTTCAAGGATTGTTTTGAATGGGTGAAACTTTGTGATCGGTGCCAAAGAATGAAATATCGACAAAGGCATGGAAATGCCCTACGCTACATGGTATCTTGGTGGTGTAGTTATTTGATGTATGGGGGGGATAGACTTCATGGGGCCTTTTCCATATTCTTTTGAAATATATACATACTCCTAAGTGGATTATGTATCCAAATGGGTGGAAGCAACAGCTTCTCCCAAGAATGATGCTAATACAGTTGTGGGATTCTTACAAAGTAATATCTTGAGCAGATTAGGGACACCTAGGACTATTATTAGTGATGGAGGGAGCCATTTTGCAAACAAGGTGTTTAAGAAACTCATGAACAGCTATGGAATCAAACACATAATGAGTTTGGCTTATCATCCTCAAGCAGATATGGTGAAATTTCAACGGGGAGATTGATTCGAGGGGTAGGTATCGAAATCAACAAAATTTATAACCTATTCCTCAGTGCGGCTTGCATAACTCTTCTTGATATAGTGGCTCTGGGTGGAACACATGGATTGGTTTTCTTCGCACAAATGACTTACAGTTAAGTTCTAATTGGTGAATTTAATTTGGATTTTAAGGTTTTGGTAAAAACAAGGGGTTTAATGTTTGGAAACTGAAAGTCAAATAAAATAAAATAAAATGAAAAATAGAACTCCCTGAAGTGTTAAGCTACTGGATTTAGGTTCTAAAGGCTACTGAGGGGTTCTCGGGTCCCTTTTCCTCCCGTTGGGGAGGATGACCTATAGCCATTTCCCGAACCGGATCTTCATGTTGCTATAAAAACTGAATCCTATATAAATATCTTTGAAAAATTGGTATTTGCTTCTTTTTGATGGTCTCGAGGCGTTAGATAACATCACCTTATTTCCCTTTTCACTTGACTAATAAATGATAACTAATGAATATCATTGTATCTAACAATAAGCATACAATGAACACTAAAATCTTACCAAGCACTAACCATTTAAGGTAGGCAAGAGGATCAAACCTAAAATTTGGAAAGCAAAACATCCTTGAATCACCTTTCAATAACCATAGATGATAACTAACGGATGTCAATGGATCTGGCAATGACATCCATTGAACCCAAAAGCTTTTCAAATCTTAGATCATTCAAAGCAACCCCGAAGGTTAAAGAAAGCTGACGATTTAGATAGAGCCGTAAATAGTAGAAAATACCTCAGATTAAAACATGGAAACCCTCGAGTTTACCATGTATCCCACACCGATAGCCTTCTTAGCTGGGAGAAATGAGTTCTAGCCACTCATCTTTCGAGTTGTCATCCTCGGAGGGTGTTTGTCTAGTGAGAAAGGGAGAGAATATGAGGGAAAAATAGAGAAAATGAAAAAAAGCGGGAACTGCTGAAAGGTTCCCGCTTAGAAAAATTTTATTAAGAAAGAAGATCCTATTATAGTGCTTATGTGGGGCTTTTATAGCCAAACCCCCTTTACAAAATTACCAAAAACTACAAATCCAAACAACTATGACAAGGAAAGTGGAAGAAAACCAAAAAGTGAACAAAAATGAAAACGAGCGGCAAAACGATCCAACGGGGGCTTAAAAGTGAGAGCAGGTGCGCGGGGAGGGCGAGTTTCGCATGGCTGCAAATTTTCACCGGAGTTCTGGTTTCGCAACCACAAAATTCCTGCAATGACCCAAATCCTTGCATTTTACGCTCTTCTTTCCTTCGGTTTTGATCTATGATCTTTGAGTTTGACTCAATTCTTCGTGCTTGGATGGAAGCTCAACAATTTTGGCATAAATAGCTTGCAAAAACTACACAAATTAGCCCTGAAAATACGATTAGTAGAATGCTTGGGGGACCTTAGTGTGCCCGATTGGGTTAGTGCGGCTGATTAGTAGATAAAAGTGCTCGAGGCACGTCGCGAGTTAAAATAGCCACTTGCAGGCACTATCACTGACCGACACATTGCTAGTCCCTTAGCAGTAAGAGAAGAAAGAAAGAGCATGCAAAATAATATCAAAATTATGTTTTACAAAATGATATTTCAAAAGAGTGTGAATGAGTAATGCTAATCATAAGTAAGAATCACCAAAACCACCTCAATAACCATCTGAGTGAGATACCATACAGAATCAAGTATTAAAAGAGCCTCTCTCGAGTGAATCAACGAGAGACTTCCACGAATCCTAAGTGTTTGTTTGATCGGGTTCTCAACGATATTTACTTATTGCACTCTCTCCTAGCAAATACGCCTCCACCTAGGACACTAACCAACCCGTAGATCGGGGACCCACTTTTTATTCCACAACTCTTTTTGTGTTGTAGGGGTGCAATCTTGAGAATCGACCTCACCAAAGTCCATGTAATAGGGATCCTACTTTGATGACTCCAAACTAATTAAGGCTTAGGGAACCAGTCATAGGATTTTCAGCATAAACTCTTGAGTTTCACCCAGGACTTTGAATGATTTGAGACTCCGGCACCTACAACTTGCTAAACTGCCCATCCACCTATGCCAGCGAGCAGCTAAGTGGGTGACTCCTGACCTTGATTGGCAGGGCACTAGGCTTTAAAGGCTTTCGCCATATACCCCTCGGGCCAGGCTTTCGGGTTTCAAGTAGCGTGTCGCGACTTTCTTCTTTTTCTTTTTGTTTTTGTTTTCTTTTTCTTTTTCTTATTTTCTCTTTTCTTTGGAAGCTGTGGCCTTGACTTTGGGGGTCCTAACCTATTAAGATTCAGCGATTAGGACGAGGATTTTGCAAGGTTTAGGAGGCTAGGCAGTTTCTAGGCTTATTGTTGAAACCTAATGTGCACAGTGTGTGGTTAGCTTGAGGTGGAAGAAAAAGGTTGACGGCAATAGAAATTCAACTGATCATCAAATCAAATAAGCATGAAACCAATCTAACATCAACAACATTGGGCAATGTTTCAACTTTTCTTACTGCAAGCTAAGCAATACAAAAAAAAAAAAACAATTCTGAAAATCAGAAACTGAAAGCATGAACTAGGAACTAACAAAAACATGAATTATATTGTAAAAAAAACAAACTAACTAGCAAGTCATTCAACTAAACAAAAAGTCTTGCTCAAAAATATTAATCACGCTTCCTTCCTTAACTCTCTGACGAATTCAAAATTGTCCTCAATGTGGCTATGGAGTGGAAATTTAATGAAGGAAGTGATACCTCCTTGATCAAATGTACCTGTTGTTGGATAGGAGACTTCACAAGCTTTCAGAGACCTTCTTCACTCCGGTAGAACTAAGATGAACAAATTGGAAGAAAGAAAGAGAGGAAAAAAGTGATGGAGTTGAAGAATTTTAGAAAATTAAACCTTTAATTAATTTAAAGTGTTCTTTTGGTTATATTTAGATTCTAGACTCTCTAAGCTTTCCAACTATATATAGAATTACCCCGAAATGGGTGAATGAAAAGTTATGGTCCAAAACAAAATCGAGTACGCAAAAGTGGGGAGTTCGCGAAAAAATTCGCGAGGTTGCAAGAATTTAATTCTAGCCGTGCGAATTTTTCTTTTCTTGTTTACCCTTTCTGAGTGGTTTTGCCCTTTTGTCGTTTTCCTATGAATTTGCTCCGTAAAGGCTGGTATAAGGGCGCTGCAAAATTTCGCACAATTGCGAAATTTCTTTTTGGCAATCGCGGGTGCTAATTTTTCACGAGCGTGAAATTTCCAAATTTTACTTATACCTTCACAGAGAAAGCGAGCAAAGCTATAAAATAAACCTGAAAAATTAAAGAAAGATGTAGGAAAATAGAAAAATGAAACAAGACAAGAGTTAAATTAAGAGTAGAGGAAGTCCCAAAGAAAAACTAAATAAATCAAAATAAATAAAGCAAAAAGGAAAATCAAAACAAAAAGTGGGGAGCCCGAGACCCCCGAGACGATTTCTCGAAGCCTTTGGAAGTACATTGAAAATGAGTGGAAAGCTTGTAAATCTTGAGGTCCAGTGCTCCACATACGAACCCGGCACCGAACCATCGTGCCATGCGGCATGAGCAGCTGCCATCGTCTTTGATGTAGTGATGAAGGTTTGAACAAAGGCCACTAACTTTCTAAAGTTTTTGCCTGACCGGTCTTACAGTGGTGCAGCCTTACTAGTAAAGATGTTTCGGGTGTTTCATGTCTTTGCGAATGTGGCGGGACGTGCATTGGAGTTAGGAGAGATTACTCTTTGGCGGTGAACGAGGAAGTGGTTTAAGGAATAGGCTTTTGGGGCTCTTCACTACTTCCTTCATACTCCTCGGTCGACAAAGGGAAGGATTTCTTAACTTCTCTCCCTCCGTAGCCCACGCAAAACTGACACATGATTTTGGGGCATCTGTAGTTCTCGAAACCTGTTGGTTCCTCTGCTCCGATTCCTCCACGAAACTACGCAATTAGGCCTGTTCACCCAAAATAGTGTCAATAAGACATTCTTCCTCTGGATTCTCTTCCTCTGGATAGACATGTTATTGATTGATAAGCCTTGAAATTGATTTTACGGGTTATTAATTTATAGTCAATTTAACTGGAACCCATCCAATTCCTTGTTCAGGGAGCTCTCCACTGTGTCAATTTTCTGATTTGCTTGGACATTCACTGCCCTTTGCTCCTCTATGAAAGTGTCCACCAGTTTTCTCAAGTTCAGTATTGCTTTCTCAACTGAAGAAGTTAACTGTGGTGGTTGGGGTGGGTGAGGAGTTGAAGCATAGATGGAGAAGCGGGAGGTGCATCTTGTGGAGATCTTGGTTCCCCATGAGGAATTTAGGTGGTTCCTGACTAGGGTTGTCTGTTCATGGATGATTTGTTGGGGCTGCATGTGTGACGCTGGCCAGGGGTCAGTTAATGACCGTCGACCGCGGAATACTCGTGGATGTCGGGTTGCTCGACACCACTCACGAATGGGCGAGTCTCCTTTGTCAGGGAGCTCTACCCAGGGTACAGCATCCCGATAATCCAGCAATGACCACCACAGGGGTCTATATGCGAGTAAAATAATGGCCCACTTGGGCCCACTGCATGTCTTTCAGACATATCGCATAGCCCCATAAAACCATAGTCCATAAGAGTTTAAATTACATCACTCTTTATACAAATAATCACAACCCATATATTTACAAAATGTATATTAAGTACAATCCGACTTTCTTCATATGTCTTTATCCGAATGCGGGTCACACGACTTTTGTACCACGACGAAGTGAAGCGAAAGCCAGTGGTGAATCTCCTCTGAGAACACTCGCTTAAGTGTACGTGGTCGCGTAATCAAGCAGCACATCCAGGGTGCAACATACACATGTCTACGAGATGTCTACATGCCATGAATGAGGACTTCGACTCACACCATGCCCGTATCTTGAGCTCTCGCCGACTCCATCACCTGGTATATGCATTGAGTAATGTATCGGAGTCACTCATAGGCTTCGTCTCACGTACATATGCCAAGCTTGTGACAAGCGTCAGCTGGTATTATAATGACAAGTATCGAGCCCTCAGGCTCCGTACCCAATGCAAGTGTCAGTAGACCATGAATCCCGATTCAATCCGAGTCTAACATCACCGGTCTATGTGATAAACATGACCAATGTGTCTTCTTTGGGTAGCATAACTTTTCGAATTGATCTGTGGGTCCCTTACACCCATACAAAACTATGATATCGCGGGTCTCTCTTACACCCATCGCCTCGAGGTTCTCACTTGACTCCCTCAGGCATGCGTTACGCCATGAATGAAACAATTTCAAACAAAGGTATTTGTTTTTTAATAGTGATATTCCCTCGGAGTAGAAATAGTGGACAGACTCCGATAATCTATTTTGTGGACAACCCTCCGATATATATCAATTGGGCAGACTCCGACGATAGATATTATATGGAAAACCCTCCGATGTTATCGTGGACACACTCCGATAAATAATATTGTTGGTAAACCCTCCGAACAATTCTCTTAAGAAACCACCTCATGCACTCACTCCTATTGTTCTAGGGTGCCCCAGTGCATATGAAATGCAATGAGCCATTTCATTTCTTAACGTCGACTCATTTTGGACGTTGTCTTATTAGTTAAGCCCACTAATCAACACCCCTCTATTTGTGTTTATCAACAACCATGTACTCACGACACACTTATCAAACACCTAACACGTATGGTCTCAGCTATTGCACTCACACCTAATTTCTAGGTTACCCAGTTGCATATGGAATGCATGATGTAATTCCAACATTTATGCTAATATATATTCATGCATGCCGTTAACATAATTAAATCACATAAAACATGTTATCTGAATTCTGATCAATTACAATTAAGCTCCACATGGAATTTAATTAACAAACACGAGCAATTCATTTTGGATCACTCGACCATACGCATTTCTACAAAAATAATAATTTCGTGTCACTATTTGCAATACTATTCCACATTCTTATTAGCATTACTATTCACATTATTCATTTTCTAGTAATAACACACAAAATTGCCCAAATCTCGGTTATATAAAAAAGCGAGTGCCTTTTGGTCCCTTCACGAGTTCATCACGAATATTGTGATATCAAAACACACCACAAAACTTCGAAGACATCAGTCGGGAGAAAAGCGAAACCTCACAGCCTGATCGGAATTGCTGAAAATAATCAAAAGTGCAGTATAATTTGTCAAAGCAGTCCGAAAAGTCGACTGTTGTCCAGCAGTCCGAAATTTAGCCAGGTGTCAAAAATAGTCTAAAAAATTCCTAAAATTCCTAAATTCCTACACTCGATCCAGAAATTTTGGGGAATTTGGAAATTTCTGACTTTCACGACCTCTAAGCCAATTGAGCCATTCAGAAAATAGCCTTTAGGCTAGAAATAACACAAATGGAAAATTCCCTACCTCGTAGGTTTGTGAAACTTCAAGATTTTAGTGCCCATAGCGTAGCTCTCGTCGCATGGATTAACTTTTCCTTGGTAGATGGCATACGGTCGATTTTCGTAGATCGAGAAAAGTAAAAGAAAATAAAATAAAATATTTTCTCTCTCCTAGCAGCTCTCCTCCCAGGGCGCCCTCTCTCTCCCTTTTGTGATTTTTATTTTATTATTATTTATAATATTATTATTATTATTATTATATTAATAATAATAATAATAATAATATTATTATTATTATTATTATCATCATTTTGAATACATGGTTCATATGTGCTTCATTCGGGTTCGTTTAACTTGAAACAATTTATTTCTGCCAGGTTACTTTATTTTAAATGAACAACCCAAGTCATTTCTACGACCTGAGTTTTCGTAAAAATCTAGTCCTTGAATCCTGGCACAACATCGCGAGAAAATCGTAAAATATTCCGATTGTCTCGGAATTCGACGAAACTTTTATAGGTCACTAGATTTGTGAGGCAATTTAACGACGCGTCCAGTTTCGATCATCTGAGATCTAGAGAATTTCCGGTTTTTCAACGAAATTACAGTTGCCATTTTCGGAAAAAATTGAATTTTCTCGGGTTTACATTCTCCCTCCATAACCGAATTTCGTCCAAGGGATTCACGCACCTCTGTATCCTCCACGTGTATACTGCAGCTACTACAACTCGAGGCCAGTGTACAGTATGATAACAGCCTCAAGTCACAATCATTGACAACCAGATGGGTTGTCAACTCATTCATGTCAAGAATGACATCAGGCAGATATGTCTACCATATCGACCAACTCTCACCACTAGATCCTAGGAGAATTTTCCCTTTAGTGGCTTTCCCGGGGCCTTAACCTCTGGCTTGAACTGAAGAGGCTAATCCTCCTTTCCTCTTCCCATTGCTTTCATCTCGAGAATGCCTTGTCGTCATACATCTCTCTCTGGCCGAGTTGTCTTCGACCATAGAGTCCATGTCTTGTGAGGCGGAGGCCCCTGATCTTTCCCGAATGGACAACGGTCCATTCTCCAATCTCTGACCTTGGCCACCACGTGTACATAGTCATCACCAAGCATTGATAACTGAACTGAATGCGGCCATGTATTCCATCCATCATCGTTCCTTTACTCGACTCTAGGAACTCTTAGGCGCTGCATGTCCCACAGCGGTGGTTGGAAAATACTTGTTCATAAAGAGCCCATGGAACTCTGCCCAAGTCATTGCCTTTAAATCCCTAGAGGTCTTAACCCAGTCCCACCACACTTGGGACTCACCCTCTAGCTAGAACACAACTAGCCTGATCTTGGCTGCATCAAAGGTAATATCCATAGCCTCGATACATTTCTCAATCATTTGGAGACCAATGAGTGCCGCCACCATTGGATCCCTAAGTCTAAATGTCGGAGGATGATGTGACTGAGCCTCAAGGTTGCAGACCTCATGACTACCGGCTACACTAGCATGCAATGGTAGCCAATTTGCAACTAGCGACTCATCAAGGCTGCTTGGTCAAATATTGGTATTGTAGCTAACACACCTCGTGGGCGACACTCTATGTCCTCGGCCTTGACTTTACCCCGTACACATATCGAATGGCATAAACTTTATTTAATCTCATTTCAGTCTAACTAGTATGCACATGCCAATTACTAATAGACTTAAAAACCATGAACTGACCCATTCATCGCCTAAGTGGTGCTACTTGCCAACCACTCCTTTTATTTACTTCAATAAAATTCAATGCTAATTCATTTCATTTCGAACCCTGAGTTATAGTTCCTAACCTTAGCATTTACTTCTTCCTATATACAATATGTCATGCATATAATTTTCAGCGCAATCACATTTCCATATACATCCTCTAGTGTATAAGTTTTCCCACCCTTGTGTGTAATACAATACTTGTAATCCACAAATATGGATCATAGTACATGCGGTGGTGCAAGTAGTCCATGAACTCTTGGAGTATTCGTGTACGCAAACTCCGTCTGGCTATGATCTTTGGTATCAATTTCACCATAATAGCCATGGCCTAAGCCCATGTCCCTCATGCCACTGAGTAGTCGGTATACCTATGCTCATTTAAGTGTGATGCTAGCCAGGGCGTCAGATTGGCATAACCAGTCAACCCCTTTGAATACTAAGTAGATGTCGGGTTGCAGACACCACTCACGAAAATCGAAGGCAGTCTCTTTGTGCGAGGCTCTACCCAAGGTACAACATGTCCAGTAATCAACAATGACACAGGGGTCTATATGCGAGTAAAATAATAATGGCCACTCGAATTTGCATCAATACTCAAACATATAAGCACATGACTATAAAACCATAGTCCATAAGAGTTTAAATTACATCACTCTTATACAAATAATTACAACCCATATATATAAATTTACAAAATATATATTAAATCCACAATCCGGCTTTCTTCATGATTAGTGCTATTTTGAGCCCTATCCAAGATAGGTTTGGAGTGCTTTTTGCGCACTAATCATATCAATTAAGACAATTGATGTGTGCAGGTCCATAGTTCACGATGCCATTTGAGCTTGTTTTGGTGATTTGCAGGAGTCTTTGCGATACCTCGGCCAACGTGTTTTTAAGTTTGATGACAAGATATGTGCGAATGCTAAAGAAATCAGGTGTTCAACCATTAAAAATAAAGAATTTGAAGTGGATTTTGAAGGTTGTAGATGCGGTGAGATCACGATGAAACAACGAGTGATGGAATTTGCTATGAAGTTACGAAATTTATTTGGGATTAACGAAAATTTACTTGATCTAAACCGAGAAAATTTCACTAGGCTATTGAAATTTAAAACAACTGGCGAAATTCTTTGTGCAGAAAATTTGCAAATTCATTTATCTCCGCGATAATTTTCTTACGAAATAAGCGAAATTTATTATACTGGTCTTGTTGATAAGCGAAATTTCTCAATTTAGCTATCTACGCTCAGAATTTCGCTAGGCTAGCGAAATTTAAGCTAGGCTAGCCCGAAATTTCGTAGACTACTTGATTACAAGATTATCACTAGCGAAAATCCTGCTTAGCAGAGTGCCTTTTTACATAGTTTTTGTATATTTGATCCTAAATGACGCATTTTTGATGTATTACCATTTAGCCCTTATGTAAATCTCATATTTTCCAGAATACATTTTGGTAGTTTTCACACTTTGGGTTGTACTATATAAACCCCTTAAACTGCCCAACCTAAGCAACTTGGAACTTGACTTTTCATTTTATAAAAGGTTGCGCGACTCATTTAGGAGTTTCATTTGCTCTCGCTCTCTCTCCTCTTTCTTTCATTTTCCTAAGGTACTTGAAACACACCTTGGGGATGGCTGACTCAAGGGATGCTTGGCCTAAACCTCATAACTGAAAGAGGAGGGTGGCTAGCTTGGTTTGGGGTTGTTGCGGGGTTGTCCTCATGCTTTAAATGAATCACAGTCTTTGCATTTTATGGTTCCATACCTTCCAAGCCCAGGGTTTAATGCCATTTAATGTTGTTCCTTTGGTGATACTTGCCATGCTTTGGGGTTCGTGCATGCTTAATCTTAGATGCAACGATATCGCTAGATGCCATTCACGAACCCTTTGAAATGAGGTTGAATGATAGGGTTTAAAGCGAATGGGACTTTGAATACTTAGTACTTAGTTTGACTCAAATAGGAGTGGTTTCTAGAGGTTAGGTTTTATAGTTAAACAAGATAGGTTTGGCTTTATTTATAGGTCATTTGCCACCAATGCGAGGAAACAACGAGGACACCTTAATACCCCATGTTATCGAGCTAGTGACCCGAGCCTTCAAAGTTACCATTCCACACTTCACTTTAAACCATTACGGTTATTCGAGTGAACATACAACTACTTGTTTTGGAAACAAATCCGAGAAATCGAACAAAAGCCTCACCATTTTCGAGCAACGATGCAAATCATTCCTTAAGATGAAAACCCATCCTTCGTACTATTGTATGCTGCGGTAAGCGACTACGGCGATAGAGGAATATAGGATATAAATTTTGTTGATTCTGCATCACCCTACCGTGGCACGAATCAAATGGCGTCGTTGCCAGGGATGGTGCCAAACTACGTTTGATGAGTTGATGTGTACTTGTAATCCACATTACAAGTGTTGGTGACCTTTTAGTCCTTTTTGAATTAAGTGCGGCAAGCGCTGGTTTTCTTCCTTGGCGGATCAACTGCCTTTATTTTACAATCTCTTGCGGTCGAGTTTTGTTTTAACTAACCTGCGACTTCTTTAACTTTGTTTGTGTTCTTTGTTGGTAATACCGTTGTGCCAACGAGGTGTTATACGATAGCAGGACGAGGATATCAAGTAGGTGCAAGAGTAGGTGCACCCGATTGTAGACGAGGTTGAAATCGGTGTACTTACGATGACCAAATGGATCCTCTACGAGGCAGCCAAAGTCAACAAACACCTCCCATGAATCAAGCGACATACGGATCGATGAGGAACACATACACCCTCTTAGAGTTAGTGACCCCTCCTGCATCATACCTCCTGCTGAGGATGTAGCAGTGAGACCCTACCTAGTACCCCTGCTTCCCACTTTTCTTGGTATGGAGAATTAAAATCCATATTCACACGTACGGGATTTTGAGGAGGTATGCACTACCTGCAAGGAAGGTATAACTGACATGGATTTGCTCAGTGACATTTCAAGCGCTCCCAGGTCGTGCCACGGTAGGGTGGCGGAATCAACAAAATTTGTTTCCTATGTTCTCCTCTGCCGTAGTCAAGCTCACTGCGGCATAAGCGGTCTAGGGTCGAACACGGGATGGGTTTTTCATCCTATAGATGATTTGCATCAGTGTTTGGAAAATGGTAGAGGCTTACATTTGGATTTACGGTTTTGTTTTAAAGCAGTGGGGGTTGTTTTCTTGACTAAAGCGCAATGGCTTAAAGTGAAGTGTGAAATGGTAACCTTGAAGGCTTGAGTCACTAGCTTGATAACATGGGATATTAAGGTGTCCTCGGGTTATTTCCTCAGATTAGGGCAAATGACCTATAGTCAAAGCCAAAACCGGATCTTTGTTTAACTATGAAACCTAACCACAAGACCTCTTATTTAAGTCAACACGATTATTATGCATCAAAGTCCCATTCGGTTTAAAACCACAGCATTCAACCTCCTCCACGGTGGCTCGTAGTAACCTCTAAAGGATATCGGTGTAGCATTAGAATGCACTGAACTGCGATAAAGTAGCCGGTAAGGGTAGGACGTGCAAATGGCATTAAACCTAGTTTGGAAGTTGTGAACCATAAATCGATGCACGGAACATTCTGACGCATGGGGACAACTGCGGTAGCCCCTAAACCAAGTTGGCAACCCTCCTTTCAAGAGTATGAGGCTTAAGCAGCATCCACGAGTTGTCATCCTCAAGGGGGTGTTTGGCAGTAGAAAATGAAAAGAAAGAGGAGAGAAGAAGCGAATGAAACCACACAAATGAAGCTAAGAATTTTATATAATGAAAAACTGCTGCCAAGATTGCTTAGGGTTACAAAAATTATGGGGGTTTATATAGTCCACCCAAAAGTGTGAAAATACAAGAATGCCTAATATATTGGCTTACAAAAGGGACAAGGTGGTAATACACCATGTGATCGTTTGCATTAATTACCGCAAAAGAATCACAGGCGGCCATTTTATTTATGGAATGATTTCGTAGCATAAGCGAAAATTTCGCTAACCTAATGATTCCTGAATATGAGAATTGAAAAATTTACGCTATCAACGATGAATTTAAGCTAGTTAAGCGAGAATTTCGCTAACTAGAAAATTATGTGAGATAAGCGAGAATTGGACCCAATTTCCTTAGGCACGTAATTTTAGCTGGCAGCTAGCGAGTTTGGCTAACTATGAGGTACCAATTTAAGCTAGGGTGTGCGAGGAATTTTCGTATGATTACTTGAAATTTGGCAATCCGGTAAAAAATTTTATAATCATAAGCGAAATTTCTGGAATTGCACTCTTTGCATCTGTTTGACAATGCATCCTCGCATCCTTCTTCATCACTTTGCCTTCATTTCTTCATTGAATCTTCATACTTCATTGCCTCGGCTCGGTGAAATCATCGAGGAATCCCGCATTCAACACCAATACGAAGCTAAGCTTGCTGTTTGAAGTTCTCAAAAACCTGCAAAATAACCAAAAACAACCTCGAAATGGTATTAGTGGAACTAAATGGACACGCACATCAATTGGCAATTGATATGATTAGTGCAAAAGCATTCAAAACCTATTTACCCGAATAGAGACTCGAAAATAGCACTTTTGGGCCTTAATCACACACCCAAACCGACACGTTGCTAGTCCCTTAGCAATGCTAAAATAATAGGGCGTACATGCGGTGATTTCTAGCAAAATTGTATATGGTTCAAAAGGTGTATACTCTGAATAAGTATTACCTTTAAAATGAACAATTGACACACCTAGTTTTGGCAGAGCATGAAGAGCCGAAACCATAAGAACAAGTTTTAGGCCAACATCGGATCCAAAAGAATTCAACTTTGAATTTCTTACAAAATCTAATGATTCCTAGTAACTTAGTTGAGACGATAAATTGCAAACTTATTCCCTCCCCCAATATAAACTAATTCCATGGCCTTAAACCATTGGAACAACTAAATAGGATTAGCTACACAACATTTCTTTACTTGACTAAATTGTAGGGTTCAATGCTTAAGACTCGACTTCACGAAGTCGTATGGCGAGTGCAGGTGACTCTGACCAATTAAGGTTTAGGGCGTCAAGCCAAAGGATCCTTGACCACAAACTCTGCGGGCTTCACCGGGACTCAGAGATGACTTGAGTCGCACCTCTGACCAGCTAAACTCTACCCATCCACCCCCGTGTAGCAGACACTAAGTCGATGACTCCGACCAGCTAAGGTTTAGGGCATCGGGCTTAAAAGACTTCGCCATGCCCCTCGGACCGTATTCGGGTTTGAGCGAGCGTCACGGCACCCCATTTTCTTTTTCTTAACTTCTTTTTCTTCTTTTTCTTTTCTTTTTTGCTTTTCTTTTCCCTTTTGGAAAGTACATTGGCCTTCATATATAGGTAAAACTAACCTATTATGGAGTCGTCAATGAAGTCTAGGCCGCTTTGCGAGCGAAAAGAATCTGAAATTTCTGACTATTAGTGCAATCTGGTGTGCGTGGGTGGAGTAAGCTCAAGGGAGAATGTTCAAGGTTGAATATGCTGAAACTTCAATTGACCAAAAACTGAATCAAACATGGAATTGTTCTAACATTAAGGTAACAACAGGGTTTCAATTCTCGATTAAAAGCTGACTCGATTGTTCGATTAAAAGCAATTCAGTGTCGATTGAAAGAAAAAATAGATACACAAAATGGAGGCGCAAAAGTGATTTGCAAAAAGTGTAGTAGGCTGTAGATAACCTTTGTAAAGCGTTTGATATAACCAAATGGCTATTTTATGCTTAATATATTTGAACATACAAAAGCATCACTTTACTTTACTATTGGCTAATACATGAATCTATACAAAATTAGTAGAGCGATTTGATAAAAGGCCGAAAACTATACAAAAACATAACGAAGACACTCTACCTCTACGTTCCTCGGTAAGCACATAGATAGCAATAGGGATAGGAAAGTTAGACACGAGAGATCACGACCACCTGATCTCGTGGTGGTGGTGGATCCAGCTGGTATTCTTTGTTGTGGCCGGCATGTCTAGAGGCGGCTCTTCTTTAGTCTTCTTCTTGGCTCATCTCGATCGAGGAACATGCGGGAGACCGAGGTGACTCATGATCTGCTGGAGCATGGCATGACACTACCCCAAAGTGGTCTCGGCTCGAGTCAATCTCTAATCCATCGACGCCTGTGTAGAGGCTAACAAGCAGACATCATCCATAACACTGCAGAGCTCCACAGTGCGAAACATGGAGCATTACTCCGGGAGTGTTGTCTTTGTATGATGGGCGGAGTGTCGGTACGTGGTGACGGGGAGAGGAGGAGATGGAGGAGATATATCTTAGGCCCCGGACTCCTCTCCATCTCGGCCTCGGGCGTGATCGGCTCGTGCATGGGTCCTCTGCCTCGGTGTCACGGTACCTCCTCACAGTCCTGCTGCTTTGGAGGAAAATAAATAGGCATAACCATGGCTCGCTCCATAGACGGGACCGGGCATCGATCCTCCGCTCGATCAGGGGCTCATCTGAGCTTCAAAGTGCTGGGGACGACACGGCGATCGTGGCATCGCGAGGGTAAACTCTCTGCTCGAGCCAGGCCCTTGCGGTGGACGTTATCCTCGAAGTGCAACCGCGGTCATCACAACTCGAGAGGTGAACCCCGGAACCTCTACGAGATCGATCTGAGCCTCGGAATGGCTCCCTACTGTTGAGCGTAGTCTTTGGCGGAAGAGGCTGGTCTGACGGATGATCAATAATAAGCATATGAGGCGGGGCGCCTCGGGAATGAATGCCGGGGTCCGGTGGTGTGCCGGGCTAGGCTGCGGACCATCTCCACGTAACCAGCCGGGTGGGGCCGATCCATGGCACTCCAGGAATTGGCTGCCTTCAATGCAGCGGGCTAAAAATTTGCGAAATGTTTGTCGCTCACGAGGTCCCGGTCGGTCATCGATGCGAATCGAGACTCAGCCGGACTAGGCGCTCCCGAGGGAGGTCATGGAATGGTAGGCGAATCACACCGGGGGTATCGAGGGCGACGCGACCATTCATGCTTGTGAGGTAATGCTCGTCGGCCTCATAGAATCTCGAGAATCGAAATTGACCGCCGGCGTCGGGACATCAAATGTCTGACTCCCCATGAAAATCCTCTAGAATGAAGCTCGACATTCAAGGATAGGATACCCAACGAATAGGGTCTCGATCCTCGGCGAGGGATAAATTTGGGCGATGGTCGCCTGTAGCTGTGTGATGATAGCTCGGGCACGGATGATGACTCACGGGTTCGAAGTCGGGCCCTCTTGGAGGTCGGGCCCTCAAGATCTCCTCTGTGGCCCAGTAAAGGGGCGGGGTCCCATCGGTGCGATATCTCCTGAATCCTGCTGTGACTCACTCGGGGTACCTCGGGGAATTGTTTAGTCTTCAGGGATGGATCAGGGGCTGGGCGGGGTCTGCTGCTCCGCTCGGAGTATTGAATCGTTCGGGGCTGGGCGGCGGGACCCACCTCGTCTGAGCGGCGTGCGAAAGCGACAGGGTCGAGGCTCCGTGACCCGAAGTGGGACTAGGGCGTGGTTGGATCGAGGCTCGCTGCGATGAATGGGGCACTGCACGCAGTGGAACCACCGGACACGGGCAGACAAGGGGTCGCGGGCAGGGGACCAGGGCACGTGCGGCTAGTGGTGGCGGCAGTGGCTCAAGGTGGCCTACAGCGGCTGTGCAAGGCACTGGTGACGGCCGTGCAGGCGTGGCAGTGACTCTAGGCACGGGCGGAAGTGATGGCTCGGGTGATGGCTTGTGTCGACGTTTGCGGGACGGCGGCTCATGACTGCTGAACAAGGCGGCGGCGCGGCGAGGGGCTCGGTGAAATTTGGGCAAAGCCCGAGGGCTCGGCCCACTCAGGGACGAGGCTCGGCTAGGGGGAAGAAGATGAAGTGTTTGAAAAGCCCTCCCTCATTTTATAAAACTGTAGGTAGTAGAAGAGTCACCCAGTTTGCTATTATAGCGAAATTGGTTAAAACTGATTCACACACCCAATTCAAATTTCGACATTAAAATATAAATAATATTAAAAATAAAAATTATCATATTAAAATATATCTAAAAATTTAATATAAGATAGAATAAAATAATTACAAAATTGCTTAAGAGGGAAAGTTACTAAATCAGGAAACTTACTAAAAATAGCCAAAATTAAGGAAATTGACCAAATTAAAATAAAAAGCAAAAATTATTGAGCTGCAATTTGGTTTGAGAACTCTAAATCCAGCCCAAAGGTACGAGATTTACTCATGGAGGGTCAAGGAGGATCTCCTCAGCCCGTGATGGCTTTGGCGATGCCTTGATGTTTGATTTCCATTGTTGATTTGCTTCTCACTAATTGAATTTGGGCTGACCAAATCCTCTACGATGGCTACGTGGCAATACCAAAACACACAATTTCTACATCTTGATTGGGTATTTCCTGCAATTCTCGGGCCTTCAGTTTCCCTGCATTCTGACCCACTGAACAAACTTCATCAATCACTTGATTTTCAGTTTCCCCCAGCTTGTGCTTGTTATTCAAGTGAAATATGTTCAGTTCCAATGTCATGTTGCCAAATGTAAGTTGCATGACTCCATTCCGGCAATTAATGATTGCATTGGCAGTGGCCAGAAATGGTCTTCCCAGGATGATTGGCACATGATTGGGCCCATTTGCTATTGGCTCGGTGTCAAGCACTACAAAGTCTACTGGGTAGTAGAATTTGTCTACCTTCACTAACACATCCTCAACTATCCCCTTAGGGATCTTCTGCCGTCGATCGGCTGATGATAGAGTGATGTTGGTAGGTTTAAGCTCCCCAATGAACCTATTTGCTTATACCACAGTATGGCGGTAGGTTTCTGGCCAGCTCTAAATCTAGTAGTGCTTTGTCTATGCAAGTCTCACCTATGTTAACTGAAATTGTGGGAGATCCTGGATCCTTGTATTTGAGTGGGTTCTTGCTTTGGATTATGGCAGCGACTTGCTTTCAGTTAAATGCCTTTCTCAATGCCGACCCCTTCTTGATTGTCTGAATCCTTGAAACTTTGCATAGGCGAGGACTTGTTTGATGATGTCCAAAGGGAGTATGTTCACCTTCACACACTTAGGACTTCTTGGATGCTGCTTTCTTTGGGATGCCTTCTTCTTGCTTCTTAGTGCACAGGGAAATGGAGGTGGCATGCGTGCTTCATTGAGTCCCTCCTTCGGGAAAATGTGTTAAGCTCCGATTCTTCTCCTTTTTTGGTTTCCTCAACTGACTTGGGCATTGGCTGATCAACCTCTTTTCCACTTCTTAGGGTGATTATAGCCTTGACCTCATCCATTCTTGAATTGCTGGATGAACCTATTTCATGCACTCCTTTTGGATTTAGCAATGTTTGGAAGGAACCTTCATATATCTGTCACCTAGAATATTGTTGATCTTTGTGATTGAATCTTGCAAGTTGTCCTATTTTTCGATTAAGATTGCTCTCAAGCCCATCTATTCTCTTGTTCGAGTGTGCTCTCTGATGCTCGATCCTTTGTGCCAATTGTGCATTGATCCTTTGTTCTTCCACAAAGTTGCCGCCACCTTGCCAGGTCGATTATCGCTTGTTGTGGAGAAGTGGATGATGGTGGGCAATGGTTGAATGAGGAATCAAAGCGTGGTTTGGCACGGGAGCACATGGCGGGGGTTAGGTTTCCAGGAGAGGTTAGGGTGATTCCTCCAGTTGGAATTGTAGGTATTACCATATGGGCCATTGGGTTGTGGAGGCTTATCTTGACCTACGACATTTGCATATTCTGACATCAAATCCTTCTTGGAAGGGGCCATAGGATCACGTTCTTGGGTGGCGGTGGATTGGGGTAGTGCATGGATTGGCTTGTGCAGGATTTTCAGTCACTGCATGCACTTCATAGAGCCTCTTTCCTTCTAACTCCTCCGCTTCTGGCCCAGGGTTGAGATTTTTGCTTTCATTCCATATCCTCGGTGTAAAATCCCTCCCCTTTGGGGGTGAGGGCCTCATTTTCTCCACCTCTCTCGGGTTTGGCTCATCCCAACCCTTGGAAGTTTCAGCCACATAACTCAAGAAATCCATGGCCTCATCCGGGTTTTGCTCAGAAAATCACCTCCGCATGGTTTCTAGCAATTCTTCATACTTGGGGACGCCATTATAGAAATGATTCACTAACATCCCAGTGTCGAACCCGTGATGTGGAATGACAACGATGGGTATCAGATCTCTCCGGCATTGGTAGAATTTCTCATTGTCATAGGCCGAGTAAGTGTAGATCTGCCTCTTCAAACTGTTGGTCTTTGTGGCACTGAAGAATTTCTTCAAAAATTCAGCTTGAAGATCTGCCCAACTTCTAATCGTTCTCGGCCTCAGTGAGTTGAGCCAAATCTTGGCCTTGTCCTTGAGTCAAATGGAAATACCTTTGCTTGAGCAAATCCATGTCCCATACCTCCTTAAAGTAGTGCACCTCATCAAAATCCCTTATATGCGAATATGGATTTTCATTCTCCTAGTGAAAGTGGGAAGCGGGGGCCTTGAATGGGGTCTCCTTGCCCTTCCTCGCGGGAGGTATGATGCAGGAGGGAGCACTAACTCTTGGAGGGTGAATGTGTTCCCTCATCGACCTGTATGTTGTTGGATTCATAGGGGGTGCTTGTTGACTTTGCTGTTCCTCAGGTAGAGGATCCATTTGGTCACTGTGCACACTGATTTCACAACCTTGTTCAATTGGTGCACTCACTCTTCCTGATCTACTGATGTCCCTCTCTGTCGATCTTGCATAAACACACATTACACAAAATGAAACACAACAAAAGCACAAACAAGCTTGCAAAGGGTTAATGTTAGTCAAATAAGCGGCGTAGAAAAAAACAAAAGCAGTCTGCGTGGCTGTAGTAGTGAAAACTGCGATTCTGACAAGCTGAGAATCAAGAACTAAGGTCACTACACTTGTAATGAGGATTACAAGTACACTTCAACTCATCATACGTAGTTTTGGCACCATCACGGCGGCGCCATTTGATTCGTGCCACGCTGATGGGAGTGTGGGAATCAACAAAATTTGTTTCTTTATGTTCCTCCTGCTAGCTGTAATTATTTGCAGCATAGCGGTCTAGGGTCGAACACGGGGATGGGTTTTCATCCTATGAATGATTTGCATCAGTGTTTGGAAAATGGTGAGGCTTCTGTTTGGATTTCTGGATTTGTTTCAAAATAGTGGGGGTTGTTTGTTTACTGACTAACTGTAATGGCTTAAAGTGAAGTGTGAAATGGTAACCTTGAAGGCTTGGGTCACTAGCTTGATAACATGGGGTATTAAGGTGTCCTCGGGTTATTTCCTCGCATTAGAGACCGTGACCTATAGTCATAACCAAAACGGATCTTTGTTTAACTATGAAACCTAACCCTAGAACCACTCCCTGTTGAGTCAACACAGTATTATGCATCAAAAGTCCCATTCAGTTTAAAACCACAGCATTGACCTCCTCCGGTGGCTCATAATGACATCTAAAGGATATCGATTGCATACAGCATTAAGAATGCAGACCACAAAGCATGACAGTAATGGCAAGGGTAGGACATTAAATGACATTAAACCCTAGTTTGGAAAGTTGGGAACCATAAAATGCAGTGCACAGAACTTGTCCCCCCCGACATGAGAGACTGACTGCGGTAGCCCACTAAGCCAAGCTGTGACCCCCTCGCTTTCAAAAATTGTGAGGCTTGTAAGCATCCCTTGAGTTTGTCATCCTCAAGGGGTGTTTGGCAGCGAAAAATGAAAGAAAGAGGAGAGAGAAGGCAAATGAAACCTAAAATGAAAGCTACGGGAATTTTATATAATGAAAAGCATTATAAGATTGCTTAGGAATTCACAAAATTATAGAGTTATATAGATCCGCCCAGTGTGAAAGAAATACAAGAATGCCTAATATATTGGCTTACAAAAGGGACAAGGTAGTAATACCCAAAAGCGATCGTTTGGCATTAATTACACAAAAATCACAGGCAGCCATTTTATTTATGGAGAACGATTTCGCTATGTGTGAAAATTTTAGCCTAGCGAAATTTAAATGCTCAGCGAAATTCTACGAGAGATAGCGAAATTGAGAATTTAAGCTATCAACGATAATTATTAGCTAGCGAATTCGCTAGGCTAGCAAAAGTATGTGAGATAAGCGAAATTGGTTAATTCGCTAGGCCTGCAGTGAATTTTCGCTAAATTGCAAAATTTCGCTAGCTTAACGAAATTTTCAATTTAATAGGATTGCGAATTTTATGATCCCGGTAGTTCGCAATCATAGCAGAACCTCTGGAATTTAACTCACTTTGCATCTGTTTTGCACACTACATCCTTCTTCATCACTTTGCCTTCATTTCTTCATTGGATCTTCATAGCCGTTGCCTCATTTCGGTAAATCATCGAGGAATCCGCATTGACACAAATACGAGTAAACTACATTTGAAGTTCTCAAAAACCTACAAATAACCAGAAACAACCTCGAAATGGTATTAGTGGAACTAAATGGACACACATCAATTAGCTTAATTGATGATATGATTAGTCTTATAGCACTCAAAACCTATTTGAATAGGGCTCAAAATAGCACTTTTGGGCACTAATCACGCTCAGGACAAAGCGAGATTTGGCTCTCGATTCACTTTGAGTAGAAACGATTAAAGTTAGTGAGATCTTCAAGTTGAATTTTTGAAGAAATTCTTGATTGCCACAAAGACCAACGGTTTGAAAGGCAGATCTACACTGCCGGTTTAACAATGAAGTTTTATACGGTGTTAGGAAGATTCATTGAGGCCATCGATGCATGCCCACACCATGGTTTGATACATGGATGCTAGTGAACCATTTTTAGCAGTGGTATGTCTCGGCCATGAAGCAACTATTAAAACCATGTGTGGAGGTAACTGGTAAAAACCGGATGAGGCCATGGACTTTTTGAACTATGTGGCGAAACCTCAAAGGCATGGGATGAGCGAATCGAGGGAGGCCCAGGAAGATCAAAGCCCGAGCCACGAGGGGGGCATTTATGCACTTTTCAGAGATCTGAGAGATGAAGCGAAATTGACCACTTTGACTCGAAGGTTGGAGGGTGAAATGAGAAGCTAAATCTGGCGGTAAATGAGTTACTGCATCTCATCCGGCTTGTTTTGATATCAGAGACGAATAGTCATCTGAGAACCTTTATCGAAACATGCCACGTAATCACAAATCAAAATAAATCACCCATAGATGCTCCATATGGAAACACATAGCCACAATTGGAGAAATATCAAACACATCATGGAAGCCAAAACCCCCTGCACATGTCCCGAACACGTGTGAGTTTGGCTCCACTTGACCTATGACGACCTCTCCAATATCTTCTCACGGTTGAGCGGGCGATCCACGAATTTAAGTGGATTGCGGGCTACGTTCGTAGAAAAAGAGCGAGAAGGTGTTGAATGTTTAGACTAACTAGAAAATTGAAGCAGTAGAGAGTTCACTCAACATGAAGCTGGGCCAATGCCATTACGAAATTTCAAGATTATCGACCAGCGACCCAGCGGTTCGAAATAGAGAAGTTCCATTCGATCCACGGTAACAACGGAGGAGTGCATGAAATAGGCGACCAATGATCGAATGTAAGAATTGATGAGATTAAAGCGGTGGTGACTTTAAGAAGTGGTAAGAAGCTGAGGCCGGCGGTCCGGCTCTAGTCAAGTCGGCTCACGATGGTGATCCACCACGAAGAGCGGTCGACCAAGCAAGGAAGAGGTGAAGATCAGTGCACCCCCTCCATTTCCATAGGCTCTCCCAGAAAGAAAGTTCAGATTAACGAAACGAGGAAATGCTAGAAGTTTTGCGGCAGAGTGAAAGTTATTCCTCTCCTTGACATGATCAAGAACAAAGTCCCGCCCCTACATAAAGTTCTTGAAGGACCTATGCACGGTAAAATGAGTCTCAATGTAAAAGGCTTTGTAGAAGCCAGTGAGTGCTATCATTGAGTCTGAACTCAGGTGAAATATAAAGACCGGGATGTCCAACAATCTCTGTTAATATTGGAGCGTCGAGTGTGGAGAACCTTCAGTAGATTTAGGAGCTAGTGTAGACATACATGCATATTCCATGTCTGAAACAATTATGTTTGGGAGGCACAGAGCCCACTTCCCACGTCACATTGTCACTGGCCGTAGGTCTATTAAAAATCACAAGAGGGACCATTGAGGATGTATTAATACAAGTGGACGGATTTTATTACCCGAGTGGATTTCGTGGTATGACACGTGGAGGCTAGGTTGCGTGGGAGCGATCATGTGCCCATCATTTTGGGAGGCCATTCTGTGGCTACTTGAATATAATAAATTCTTAGGAATGGGGTTATGCAACTCACATTTAGAATATGACATAGAACTCAATATTTTTCATTTGAGTAAAGGCATATGCACTGGAAGAAGATATTTGCGAAAGTGCGTATAATAGATGCGATTCTTGAAGAGCAGGCTAATAGGCAAGCGGTGCGAGATGTATTAACTTGAGTTATCAAGGTGCAGCGAAGAACAACGGGAACCTGATGCATGAAGGCTTAGTACGAGAATGCTTGGAGGAAATAGAAATCCTACCTCATTAACTGGTGACAGACGAGGAACCTCGACAGTTAGAGCTGAGCCCTCGAGTAGAGTTGAATTATGCATTTACGGGAAGAAAATGAGAAATGTCGATTGTGATTTCATCAGCTGTATAGCCCTTTGCACAAGAGCATAACACTAACGCATCTTCGAAAGGAACAAGCAAGCATTAGGGTGGAAAATTTCTTATTTAAAAGGCATAAACTGACAATGCACCCATCACATTTACCTATAAAGGAGGAGTCAGGAACGTTAGGCGATGTGGAGTTGAACCCGCTCTGGGAAGTAGGTCGCATTGAGATCCTAAAATTGCCTCAATAGGGTATCATTTACCCGTTTAAAGCACTTGGGTGAGCCAAACTCGGTGGTGCCTAAAAGTCGGGAGTGACAAGCGCTGACAAATGAAAAGGGTGAAAATTGTCTACCGGGCTACATTTCTGGGTTGGAGAGTGTGCATAGATTATAGGAGGTAATGAAGTATTAGCGAAAGATCACTTCGAGATTCTTAGTTCATCGTCGGCTCCTTGAAAGGTTTACGGACACCGATTATTGCTTTTTGGATGGGTATTCGGGGTATTTCGGATAGTGATTGCAGAGAAGATCGAGGAAAAGACCCACTTTCACTTGTCCATTTGGTACATATGCTTATAGGAGGATGCCTTTGGTCTTTACAACGCCCGACCACTTTTCGAGTCTTATGCTCGGCATGTTATTGCGATATGGTGGGCGCATAATGGAGGTATACATGGATGACATCCTTGTATATGGGCGACTTTGAAGAATGTCGACTAATCACAGGCCATCTGCGAGAGGTGCATTGAGGAAAGAACACAGTGCTTTCAGCTGGGAGAAGTGCCATTTACATAGTTAACCCGAGGAATTATCTTGGGCCACATTATTTCGGCGGGGGATAGAAGTTGTCATGAAAGATTGAACTTATTTCGAAGCTTAGTCCCAAACGAATGTAGCAGTTAGGCAATTCCTTGGTCATCACGGGCTTCTATAGAAGATTCATTAAAGACTTCTCGAAGATTAACTAAACCTGTATCTGAGCTCACAGAGAAAGATGCCAAATTTGTTTGGGAGAAGAATCTTCAGGAGAGCTTTGAAGGATTAGAGTCCCCATTTGACTCTTTGCTGATAGATGCGAGCTTTTGGCGCGGTTGCCTTTTGAAGTGATGTGTGATGCAGTGATCTTTGCTATCGAACTGATGCTCGGCCCGAGAGAAGATGGGAAACCTCATGGTCTGATATGCAAGCAAGGCAGCAAATGAAATCTGAAAGATTACACTGCTACGGAGAAAGGAATTGTTGGCGGAGTGGTGTATACTTTAGACAAATTTTGAGCATACTTGGTTGATTCACGATATAGTCATTTTACGGACAAATTGGCTGAAATATCTCGACCCGAAGCAAAATCAGATACTTGAGCTCATCCAGATGGGTTCTTTAAGCGGAGTTTAACTTGCAAATTAAAGACAAGAAGGGGGTGAGAATGTAGTAGCGGATCATCTTTCAAGGTTAACAATAGCCCCTGACACTCATAGCCCACCCATCAATGATGAATTTCTGAAGAATCACGATCTTGGTACAGAAAAGCTCTGTGGTATGCTCACATAGCCAATTTCCTCGCCACAGGGGAAATCCCATCAGAGTGGAAAGAACAGGATAAAAAGTATTTCTTTGCGAAGATCCATTCTTTTTATTGGGAAGAGCCCTTCTTATTCAAATACTGTGCAGATCAGATAATCAGGAAGTGTGTGCACGGGGAGAACAATGAGGGGGTCGAGGCCCTTTGCCACGAAAGTGCTGTGGTGGTCACTTTGCCTCCCGAAGGCAGGCGATGAAAGTGCTGCCGGTCACGGTTTCTCTTGGCCTTCCTTGTTTAAGGAAGCACACCGGATGTGCCGAGTGTGTGATATAGGTGCGAACTCGGGAAGTTGTCGCCTCCATATGATGCCTAAGCTTGATTTTAGTGGTTGAGATATTTGATGTTTGGGGCATCGATTTCATGGGACCTTTCCCGCCTCTTATAGTCATACATACATTTGGTGGGAGTGGACTATGTGTCTAAGTGGGTTGAAGCAATCCCTATCAAACAATGACCCACAGTGGTACTCAAATTCTTGAAAGCAAACATCTTTTCTAGGTTCGGGGTGCCAAAAGCCATCATTAGCGATGGAGGTTCACATTTCTGCAACAAGCCTTTTGAAAACCTCATGGTTAAATATGGTGTGAAACACAAAGTGGCCACCCCTTACCATTCTCAAACAAGTGGCCAAGTGGAACTTGCTACGAGATTAGAGACCGTGATGAGGTGGTAACAACGAAAAATTTGGTCCATCGGCCTTGATTCGTTGTGGGCTCTGAGACATTTTTCAGGAACATAATCCTTGGAATGTCCCTTATCGGTTGGTCTAGCAGTAAGCGTGTCACCTTCAGTGGAGATCGAATATAAGGCATGAGTGGGCAATCAAAAAGGCTGAACATGGATGCAGAAGAATTTGAGTCAAAGGATTCCTTGATCTCGTGAGTTGGAAAAATGCACAGTGATGCCTACTTGAATTCGAAGATTGCAAAGGAAAGATAAAAAAATGGCATGACGGATGATAAGCTGAGGAAGAATTTGTGAGGGACCAAGTCCTCTATATGACTCCCGAGCTATCATTTCGGGAAGCTCAGTCGCGATGGGCGAGTCCGTTCATTGTTAAGCCGAGAGCATACGATAGTTCGATGGACCTACTCAATCCAAACGGTGATAGGGTGATCAAAGTCAATGGACAAAGGGTGACCCTATGTTGTGCGACGAGGCTGTCGGGGAGGAAGTCTCTACATTGGACCTCACGAATCCTACGAGTCCCACCGTCTAAGGTGGCCTCTTTGTTTGGATTCAAGCGACCCTTGTTCTCGTTGTTTAGTTCGATTAAATTTCCTTTTGTTGAAATTTTGGTAATGTCAGTTTGACATTTGATTTCCTTGTGTTAACCGATTTGCAGTGACACGACAAGTGATATAACCGCTTCTCGACCATCATGCTTGAGGTGATACGTTCCGATCCATTAGTTTTTGCATTCCATCTTAAGCCGGGTTAGTAATTTTCATATTTTTTGGAATTCGATTTCAACTGGTTATCTGGATCTGCAACCACCAACTTCATTCTTCTCTAACTTTTTAAAATACTTTTGTGTCTTTATTTTGTGTATCTACTTTTCTTTCGATTTAGACGATTGGTGCTTTTAATTGAGCAAATTGGTGCCTTTAATTAGAAAAATTGAAACCTGTTGTTACCTTAATGTTAGAACAATTCCATCTTGATTTAGTTTTAGTCAATTAAGATTTTGGCGTATTTCAACCTTGAACATTCCCCCTTGAGCTAATTCACCTGTACACACGGGAATGTACCATTAGAGAACAGCGAAATTATATACCTCTTTTAAGCCTTACAAGCGGCCCTTAGACATGTTGACAACGTAATAGGTTAGTACTACCACCCATATGTGAGCGATATTTAATGTACCAAAAAGGAAAGAAAAGCAAAGAGAAAGAAAGAAGAAAAATAAAAAAATAAAGCGTGGCGCTTTGCCTTGACGATACGATTAGTGGGGGCCATGGCGAAAGCCTTTGAAGCCCGATGCCCTAAATCTTAGTTGGTTGGGAGTCATCGACTTAGTGTTCGTTACATGGGTGGATGGGTAGAGTTTAGCGTGTTGTAGGTGCTCAATTCTCGAAGTCATTCGGCTACGGGGTGAAGCTGAAAGTTTGTGGTGTGAGTGATCCTTTTGTATTGCCACTAAACCTTAGTGGTTAGGAGTCATCGGTGGACCCCCGCTACGGACTTTGGGTGAAGTCGAGTTTTAGCATTGCACCTACAATGTAATCAAATAAAGAAATAGAATGTGTAGCTAATCATTTAGGTTGTTAGCGAGTTTAAGGCCATGGAATTATTGCAGGTTGGGAGAATAATTTTGCAGATTTATTGGCTGATAAGATTATTAGGAATCATTAGATTTTGGTGGAAGTGGGTTGATTTCCTGGGGATCGATGTTGGCCTAAAACTTGTTATTTGTATGTCTGTTCTCTCATATCGGTTTCCTAACGGGGTGTAAATTGTTCATTTTTAAAGGCTAATGTTTATCTAACACATACACTTTTGAACCATATATATACTTTTGTAAAATCACGACATGCATCCCATTATTGTTTTGCTTTGTTGCCGCGGCTTTCATTTTAGGGTTTCATTTGCTCTCTTCTCTCTCCTCTTTTCTTTTTCGTTTTCTAGGCGCGAACACCCCTTGAGGATGACAACTCAAGGGATGCTTGGCTAACTCATAACTTTGAAAGAAGGAGGATTGGCTAAGCTTAGTTTAGGGTTGTTGCGTGGAGTTGTCCTCATGCTAAATGAATCTAGTCTGCCCACACATTTATAGTTCATACCTTCAAACTAGGGTTTAATGCCATTTAATGTTGTTCCTTTGAATAATACTTGCCATACCTTTATGGTTCGAGTGCATGTAATGCCAGATGCAATAATATCCTTTAGTACCATTTAGAGCCCTTTGAAATGAGGTTGAATGATAGGGTTTTAAGCGAATGGGACTTTAATGCTTAGTACTTGGTTTGTCAAATAGGAGTGGTTAAGAGGTTAGGTTTTATAGTTAAACAAGATCCGGTTTTTGGCTTTGTGATAGGTCATTTACTTACTAATGCGAGAAATAACTGAGGACACCTTAATACCATGTTATGACTAGTGACCCAAACCTTCAAAGTTACCAATTCACTTCACTTTAAACCATCTGAGTTATTCGAGTCAAACATACAACTTCCCCCCATTATTTGAAACAAATCCGAAATCCAAACAAAAAGCCTCACCATTTTCCAAACAACGTGCTATCATTCACTTAGGATGAAAACCCATCCCGTGTTGACCACAGGCAGCTATCTTTGCGGTAGCTTGACTACGGCGGTAGGAGGAATATAGGACAGCGTGTCGGTTGGGGGTGTGATTAGTGCCCAAAGTGCTATTTTGGGCCTATCCAGAGATAGGTTTGGAGTGTTTTGCGCACTAATCATATCAATTAAACGATTGATGTGTGCGGGTCATAGTTCAGCGATGCCATTTGAGCTTGTTTTGGTGATTTTGCGGTCTTTGCGCATTACCTCGACCACTTTGTGTTTAAGTTTGATGACAAGATATGTCTTAGAATGCTAAGAATCACGGTCTTTCAACCATCAAAATAAAGGAATTTGAAGTGTGGATTTTGAAGTGTAGATGCGAGTGAGATGCGTGGTATGAGCTGATCCAGTTTTAAGCTATGATTAGAATTTTGCAATCCATGAGGTAGGGAGATTTTAAGCTAGGCTAGTGATTTTGCTAGCTAGCGGAAATTCTCGTGCCTAGCGAGATTTGCAATTTAATATCTCTGTGTGTTTCGCTGGGCTAGCGAATTTCGCTAGATAGCGAGAATTTTCGCTATCTTCTTAAAAAATCTGCATAAGCGAGAATTCTTCATATGATTTTGTATATTTGATCCTAAACGACCATGTTTTGATGTATTACCATTTTAGCCCTTATGTAATCTCATATTTTAGGTATTTTGGTAATTTCACACTTTGGGTTGTACTATATAAACCCCCACAAACTTGTAACCCTAAGCAACTTGGAAGCAACTTTTCATTTTATAAAAGTTTCCCGCAGCTTTCATTTTAGGGTTTCATTTGCTCTCTTCTCTCTCCGCTTTCTTTCATTTTCTAGGCTGCCAAACACACCTTGGATGACAGCTCAGGGATGGCAGCTAAGCCTCATAGCTGAAGAGGAGGGTGGCTAGCTTGGTTTTGGGGTTGTTGCGAGGTTGTCCTCATGCTTTAAAATGAAATCTGAGTCGCGCATTTATGGTTCAATACCTTCAAACTAGGGTTTAGTGCCATTTAATGTTGTTCCTTTGGTCAATACTTGCATGCTTTAGGGTTCGATTCATGCTTAATGCTAGATGCCTTGATATCCTTCAGATCTGTTGTACTGAAATGAGGTTGAATGATAGGGTTTTAAAAGCGAATGGGACTTTAGATGCTTAATTACTTGGTTTGACTCAAATATAGTGGTTAGGGGTTCGAGTTTATAGTTAAACAAAAAGATCCGGTTTTGGCTTTGACTATAGGTCATTGCCTAATGAAATAACTTAGGGACACCTTTAATACCCCCATGTTATCGAGCTAGTGACCGAGCCTTCAAAGTTACCATTTCACATAGCTTTAAACCATTACGGTTATTAGTGAACACTCCCTGACCCCATTTGTTTAGAAACAAATCCAGAAATCAAACAAAAGCCTCACCATTTTCAAACAACGTGCAAATCATTCTATAGGATGAAAACCATCCGAGTGTTCGATACTAGACGGCTATCTTTGCGTTAGCTTGACTAAGCGGTAGGAGAATATAGGATATAAATTTTGTTGATTAGCATCTTTGCGTGGCACGAATCACTTCATATGTGCGATCCCGAATGCGGGTCCAACCATATGCACGGCACATGCACGAAGGGAGTCCCACAACGGGGGTGAGCAAAGCCCGGTAGTGATAATCTCTCTGAGCTACTCCCCACCTAAGTGCGAATGCGTGGTCGCATAATCAAACACATCCAGGTGCGACATACACATGTCTACCTGAATGCACATGCCATGAATGAGACTCGACTCACCATGCCCCATCAGGAGCTCTAGTGCGCTCCATCACTGATATGTCGTTGAGTAATATATCCAGTCGCTCATCGGCTCGTCTCACATGCCCTCGCGGCGCGGCAAACATCTTGGTGTACACCAATGATCAGTATCAGGCCCTCAGGCTCCATTGCGATACGAAGTGTCGATGTTGTGAATCCCGAGTCAATCCAGGCTCTATCCTGGCTTGAAGTCTATGTAAGTCTAAACATGACCGTGTGTCTTCTTTGGGCAACATAACTTTTCGGGTGATCTGATGGGTCTCTTACACCCATAGGAACTATGATATGGTCTCTTACACCCCGTCGTCTCGAGTTCTCACTTTGAATCCCTCGAACATGCATTACACCATGAATGAAAACCATTTCAAACAAAGGTATTTGTTTTTAGTGGACAACCCTCCCGGAATGAAATAGTAAGACCCGGACTACGATAATCTATTTTGTAGAATGACCCTCCAGATGTATATCAATTGGGCGGACTCGTGATTGATATTATATGAACAACCCTCCGATGTTATAATGGACACACTACGATAATATAATATTGTTAATTGACCTTCCAAACAATTCTCTCCTTGAAACCACCTCATGCACTCCCTCCCTGTTGGGGGTGCCACTAGTGCATATGAAGTAAATGAGCCATTTCCATTTTCTTAACCCATGCGACTCATTTGGACGTTGTCTTGTGGAGTGAGCCTTTGTTGACTAGACCAAAACACATGTCTGAGAGTAAATCCTTTCGATATTGGTTTTTGGCCTAATATCTGCAAATTACGCAATTCGACATGTAATAGAGGTGGATTTAAGTCGAGATATCGATCCCACAGAGATCTCAAGAATTCTAGATCAACTACCCTGACTACTCGAGCTCCATACTATTTGGACTATAACATGACATTGTTTTCCAGCTTAAGAAGCTGTAAAATATACAAGTATATAATAAAAAAATGAACAATCAAATAAACTGGAATCTAAAGAATAATGAATAATGAATAGTTAAGAAAATAAATGGCGAATCATATTTTAGAAGTACACATTAAGATCAATGCTATTGTAGTATGATTCACAATAGATTAACCTTTGTTAATTTTGCTTGTATATTGATTTTAAAATGCATCCGGCGTTTAGTATGAAATGCAATTTGGATCTCTCTCAAACTCCACATTTCATTATCTAATTTTACAGTCCTCTCGAATCACAGGGAATGAGATAACTACTTTTAAGGGACTTCCTAAATGCAGGTATTTTCTTTGCGATACTTCATACCCGTTTATGGGTATTTGTAAACCTTAGCTCCCAAGTTATCGGTCGAGCAAGGATATACAACTTCAGGTTTACTCTTCCTCAAAATTAGAATAGATCACCCCTCTCCTTGATTAGATCTCGGCTAACACGGGATTAGCTGCTTATTCGAATTGAGGTGGACTCTCTGCTTGATTTAAATTGATAACTCATTCAACTCATTCTGATTTCAAGTGAGAGGATTTATCGAGTAAACTTACAAGGCTCATTAGATCTCTAATAACGGTGAATATACCTTGAAGAAATGTTCGTAACTCCGGGGAATGTCATCTCTGTGTCACTCGGAGGACCTCCTTGAAATCGAGCAATGAAACAATTCTTAATGTCACGGTTATAAAAGAAAGCGATATTCGGATCAAAAACATTAAACCCATAGCAGAAAGTAAATTCATAAAAGCGGAAATTCACAATTTCTTTGAAACAACTACAGGAAAGATAATTTGACAATAGCATTCACTTAGCGAAGATTTGGGTTCCTCGATTCTTGAATTACACTGGCATTCTCTGATCCATAGAATAAGCGCATTATGAAAATGGAAGGCGAATTCATAAATTTAATACGAACTAAACATTCCGGTAGTAATTTGAAAAGAATTGAATTACGCATTCGACACGCACCAGCGATAACGTCAGTGGAAAAGCGAAAACTAAAATGATAAATCCCAATCTAAATCTCTAACTATCAGCATAAGCGAGAAAAGAAAAAGAAAAGAAAAGAAAAAGAAAACTAAAGAAAAATAAAGAAAAATGAGCCTTGACTACCAGTTCTCTGCGTGCACGTATCGTATGACTCTTTGTTATGAAATTTGGGTAAACTGCGTATTTATAGGGTTTCTCGGTTGAATTTAATCAATGCAGTCTTTGTGGATTTCCAAGTGGGTAGCCCACGTGTTAATCTGGTCGCGACTTCAAATCCTTAATCGCGTATCATCCGTATCGGCGACGCCGATCATGCCAGCGACATCGGCTTAAAGTCTTCTGCGGCCTGGCGAATTATTCACGATGTCGCGACAGCCGATCCTGCCAACCGGCGACATCAACAATGCCTTTTCGAGGTTTCAAGCGATGGTTCACGATGCGCCAGCGACATCGATCCCGCGTGTGACATCACTTCATGCCCTTGCGGAGTTTCAATTGGTCTCTCGATGTCGGCGACGCCGATGTCTTTAATAGCGACCTCCATTTCGAGTCATCTGCGGCCTTCAAGCGATGTCTTTGGATGTTTATTTGGTTGCTGATGCCAGCGACATGACTTATGAATCTGCGGAGTTTCAAACATCATCTTCAAAAATGTCGCGACATCAATCTTTGTTGCGACAGGCTCATATTCTTGTAACTTTCAAGCCGAGTTTCGATGTTGCGACAACAACTATTGTCGTGACATCATTGACTTGCATGCTTGATCTTGTGTTGCCCTTGTATCTTTCATGGTTGCTCTTGATGTGCGACATCAATCTCACGTCGCGACATCAGCTTGTGGCTCTGGAGTTTTCACTTGATGGTTCGCATTGTCGGCGACATCAATCCCATGTCAGCGACATCACTCTATGACTCCGCAGGTCTATTTATTGCGTTCTTGATATCGCGACATCAATCCTCTTAATCGCGACATCACTTTATGGCTCTGCGACTTTGAGGCTGGTCCCTTGCGGAGTGTCGCGACGTCGATCTCGCGTCGCGACATCGGCTCATGTCTTACGTAGCCTTCAACGTGTTCACGATGTCGCGACCTCATTCTTGTTGCGACATCACTTTAAGGAAGCGCAACCTTCAAGTAAGCAAGTCTCATGCCATGTTCTCGATCTCTGTCGCGACATCACTTTATATCTCACAGGCTTCAAGCCCCGGTTGCTTTTGATGTCGCGATATATTTCCTCACATCGCGACCATGACTCAAGTCTAGCAGTTCATGCTTTTCACATACGTCGCCAGCGTCAGGTAGCCCTACTCTTGTCGCGACCTCAGTCTCTTGTCGCGACATCAACCTTTGTCGCGGCATCCATGATGTTAATCGCGACATCATTTCTTAAGTTCTGCTTTCCTGATCTTGTTTGCTATCTTGTAATCCACATCGCGACTGCATTAAAATTTATTCAATTTTCTGATGCCAGCGACCTCATCTGAGCTGTGCAACCCCAGCGCAACATTAGTTAACGGTTACTTTCATTTACGCTTACACTATTTTCTGCGTTTTACTCCTCCGATTCTTGCATTTTCCACTGTTTTCTTATTTCTTTTTTTACTCCTGCAAATATGATTTTGGTGAGTTTCTTCATATTTACGCATCTTAATTTATTCATTTTACATTAAAATCAAGCGAGAAAAATGGACTAAAAATAGATGACTTTTAAGCTCATCACCACATTGTGACACTACGGTGTTGATCATGCAAATATCTTCCGCGACACGTGAATCAAATATACAACACGATTAATCGATCTCAGCTATGCACTCACACCTAATTTCTAGGTTACCCAGTGCATATGGAATGCATGATGCCAATTCCAACACATTCATGCTAATAAATTCATATATATTAACATAATTAAATCACATAAAACATGTTATGTGAGATTCTGTTCAATTACACGAAATTAAGCTCACATGGGCTAATTAACAAATAAACATTGCATTTGAATCACTCGACCATACACATTTCTAAAAAAATAATTACGTGTCCTTGTCACGTTACTATTCTAGTAATAACACCTGAAAATGGCTAAATCTGGGACCCTTATAAGCAGGGCACCTTTTGGTCCCTTCACGGTTCATCAGAATATTGTGATAAAACACACCCTGAAGGCAAGAAGACATCGATCCAGGGAACAAAACAAAACCTCGACCTGATCCCGAGGGTGCACGAAAATAGTCAAGAAAGATGTCATATTTACATGCAAAACGATCTCGAAAATTCCTAAAAATTCCTACACTCTCCTCCAAAATTTGAGATGAAATTTCTGACCTTTCACGACCTCTAAGCCAATTCAAACCATTAAATAGCCTTTAGGCTAGAAATAACTATAGTAGGAAAAGTCACACCTTTTGGAGCTTGACGAAACTCGAAGATTTTGGTACTTGCGTTGCTCGTTGCATGGATCAACTTTGCCTTCAGCCCCGTGAAAACCTGCGGTCCGATTTTCGTAGATCTAAGAAAAAACAAAGAGAAAAAAAATAAAATATTTTCTCTCTCCCCCTTTGTGATTTTTTCCATTTATTATTATAATAATATTATATTATTATTATTATTATTATTATTATTATTATTATTATTATCATTTTGAATACGTGGTTCATATTGCTTCATTCGGTTTTACCCCGAAACAATTTATTTCTTTTCAATTCACTTTATTTTAAATGAACTTAACCCAAGTCATTTGAAACTACGATATTTTCGTAAAAATTTAGTCCACGAAGTCACTAACGACATCACCCGAATCATTAAAATATTCCGATTGTCTGAGGTCGACGAAAATTTTATAAGTCACTAGATTTCGAAGACGAATTTACTTGTGATCCATTTCATCACATCAAGAGATCTAGAAATTTTCGGTTTTCAGCAAAAATTACCATTTACTCTTTTAGGAAAAATTGAATTTTTCTCGGGTTTTACACCATGTAGGAGGGTGCACTCACCCATGGAGGGTTTCTATAGTCCCTCATGAACCTAAATGCTTTAGGGTCTCTCTCCACGAAACACTGACTATGCTGCTCTTCATATGGGGGTTCCATTTGATCACAATTGAAGCTCACTGGAACATGTACTCCTGCAGTAAGAACAGGGCAAGCACAAGACAACAAAGAACCAACCCTACTTTTTTTTTTCTTTTTACAGTGAAATGAAACTAAAAAAAAAACTGACAGAAAAATAATAAAAAGAATGATCTGAAAATTCACGGGCATGTGAGGATCCTGAGTGTTCGATATGTCATCATTTGCACTTAGGCACCATCCCGACAACAACGCCATTTGATTCGAGTTACAGTAGGTATCCGGAATCAACAAAATTTATAACCTATTCTTCCTACTGGCGTAGCATAGCTACTGCAGTATAGTGGCTCTAGGTTCGAACACAAGGATGGGTTTTCTTCGCACAAATGACTTGCATAGGAGTTTCTAATTGGTGAATTTAATTTTGGATTTTAAGGTTTGGTAAAAACAAGGGGTTTAATGTTTGGGCGAAAGTGGAAATAAAAATAAAATAAAGAAAAATAGAACCCCTTGAAGTGTTAGGCTACTGGATTTGGGTTCTAAAAGTCACTGAGGGGTTCTCGGGTCCACTTCCTCACAGCGTTGTGGAGGATGACATAACCATTCGGCTGGATCTTCATGTTGCTATAAAAGCCCAGACCACATATAAATATCTTTGAAGCGGTATTTTGCCTTATTGATGGTCTCGGGTAGTAGATAACATCACCTTGACTCTTTCAACGACTAATAAATGATAACTAATGAATATCCTTTGTATCCTAACAATAAGCATACAATGAACCCTAAGAAGCTTACCAGAAATGCGACCATTTAAGGTGAGCAGAGGATCAGGCAAAATTTGGAAAATAAAAACAACCTTGAATCACCTTTCAATAACCCCGCAGATGATAACTAACGGATGTCAATGGATCTAGCAATAAGCATCCAGCCAGACAGCTTATCGCATCACCAGATCATTCAAAGCAGCAGAGGGATTAAAATGACGTTTGAATGAAACATGAAATTATAGAAATATAAGTTAAACATGAAACCCTTGGTTGCCATGCTTGTCCTATGATAGCCTTCTTCTTCAAGGAGAAATAGGTTCTAGCCACTCATCCTCCGAGTTGTCATCCTCGGAGGGTGTTTGGTTAGTGAGAAAGAGAGAGAAAATGAGGGAAAAAGAGTGGGAACTGCTAAAAGGTTCCTGCTCAGAAAAATTTTATTAAGAAAGAGAATCTTGTTACTGCAATGCTTGTGTAGGCTTTTATAGCCAAAACCCTTTACAAAATTACCAAAAACACAAATCTAAACAACATTCTGAGGAAAGTAGGAAGAAACCAAAATGTGAACAAAAATAGAAAAAACAAGCGGGCGTAGGAATAATCAACGGAGGTTTGAAAAGAGTAGACAATCACGTAGGGAGCGGTTCGCAACTACGAAAAATTTCAAGGGTTGCGAAAATTTGCAACTTGTGAAATTCTGCAGGTTGCGAAATTTTCGCAACCCTGCAAAATTCCTGCAGTGATCCAATTTCCTTGCATTCTATGCTCTTCTTTTCTTTTGGTTTATGATCTGCAATGCTGAGTTCGACTCAAATTCTTCGTGTTGGATCGACTCAACAATTTTGGTATAAATAGCAACTTGCAAAACACAAAATTTGCCCTGAAATGTGATCGAGTAGAATAGTAGGGACTGTAGTGTGCCAATTGGGTTAATTACGATTAGTACATAAAAAGTGCTCAAAACTTTGCAATAAACGGGGTTAAAAATAGCACTTTTGAGCCTTATCAGAGATAAAAATTCTTGAAAAAGCGTAAGCTCCCGGCATAAGATTGGTCTCTAAAGCATTGATGCATTGTGGGCATCTGAGACTTCATATAAAACTCCCATTGGAATCATCCCCGTACGAGTTGTCTTTGAAAAACCTTGTCACCTCCCTCTTGAATTAGTCTGAGCTATGAACCATCGAGAAATTGAATTTTTTGGTTCCAAGGCTGCTAAAGAGGAAAGATTACTTCAACTAAATGAATTGGAAGAGCTTAAAAATGAAGCTTATGATAATGCCACGATTTACAAAGACAAGACAAGGAAATGGCATGATTAAAGGATTTTGAGGGGAGAATTTAAAGCAGGAGATCAGGTCTTGTTTTTCAACTCCAAACTGAAACTTTTTCCAGGTAAACTGAAATCAAAATGGAGTGGCCCTTATGCAATTGGCAAGTCTGACCTTTAGGACGATGACATTGGCTTGATAATGAAAAGAGTTTAAAGTGAATGGTCAACGATTGAAGCGGTATCTTGGAAGAAATATGATTGATACCTAGTTCTTAGTGAAGGAAATGAAATTTGAAATAAGAACTTTATAGCGACCAGTCAGGTTAAGGACTCAAAACTAAGCGACTTGTGGGAAATGACCCGTCTGACAATTTCTTTACAGAAGTTTTATTAGTCCATTTAATTTTTTATTTTTTTTATTAGTCATTTTTCTAGTTAGACTTATGTATTGTTCTACTGCTTTGTTCTTATAGGTCAGTAAGGGCATGAATAGAGATGGAGTCTGAAATTATTGCTTCCATAATTCAAACAAGACCACAAGGGGGAGTAATTCTGATTCCCTAAACTTGTCTTTAATAAGAATGCATGATTGAAGTTTGAAATTGGAATTTCAATTCAACTGTTGAATCGATAACTTTGATGATCTATATTGATGAACTTTTGAATGATGAGATGAATGGTTCTTGTTTGAATTGAGTTCTTGCATTAATCTTGTTTGGCAATTTAAAGTGTTTATGAAGATCTAGAGGTTTTTCTGAGTCGCGAAGACCGGACTTTCTGGAGTGAGCCGGGTTTTGAAGTGATAACATGAGAATTAGAAAATTTCATGTGTCGCGACATAAGTTTTGGTCAAGACAACGAGAAGGTCGCGACGGTAATTTTGGTCTGACATCAAGTGTGAGTTTCAAAGTGAGTAAGGCTCCAATATGCCCAACATTAGGATTAGGTCGCGACCGGAAAAACTAAAGAAAGAAATAGATTCGTGACATCAATTTATTTGTCAAGACCACATTTCTAGTCACAACAGATCTAAAAAGGTCACGACCGAAAATGACTAAATCCTAATAAATATAGGTTTTAACCTTCTGATTTAGGTGTTGCAACATTAAATGAGGCACTTATTGAAAAAGATTAATGTTGTGACTCATGTTTTTAAGGTTGCGACATTCCATGAGACAATAATAACATTGAGCTCATGAAGCAGGCGAATAGCCAATCTTCCCCCGAAACTTCCATTCATTATCTTCTGAAGCGTTCACTTTCTTTTCTCTCTTAGACTACCAAAACCACAAACCTTGATTCCGAACTCTAACCCATGGCGAGATAAGCAAAACTACGCTCTGGATCATATGAGAATAATTAATGAGCTCATGAGTAGGCATTGCCAAAAGTGGAGGAGGTTCACGGAACCTCGGTGCGGAAGCGTAGCGAATCACGGGACAGAAAACCCGGTACGGAAATGGAGGAACTAGTTGAGAAGAAAGAGACCCGCAAAGACCGGAGAATATGAGACTCTGTGAAGAAGGAGGAGAATCATAAAGATAAGTTTGTATCTGCTTGAAGCTAAAAGATTTATGGACTAAAGGTCTTTGGGTGACAAGAGCTACATCGGTGAAGAGGTTTTGGAAAGGCTGATTTCTCGATTTTTCGAGATAATAGAAAGAGAGGTTGGAATTAGCACGTGAACACACACGATGCACGGATTATTTGCTCTAGCCGGGGAATTCTATGCAAACATGGTAGAATGAGAGAGGACTCGTATGTATGTGCGAGGAGTGCAGGTGCCCTTGGAGCACGAGGAAGAATCGATGAGATGTTGAGCTAAAGGAACACCGAGAGCACGGTTGCGAATTTAAGAGCGGTAGAAACCGGATCATGAGAAGATTATAAAGACCTCCCTTCTTTGTTGGGGCGGGGGGAAGTGGGAAGCCACGAGGAAAAGAACCTCGCCTCACGCTATCAACAGGAGGATCCTCATTGAGGAAGCTAAGGTTTTGATTCTGCTTCCACTATCTTAAGTAATCCCTTCGACTAAACATCTCTACGTACGGTGAAGAGAGCGAGGAAATCATTCTATATGCCCTTTTGAAAGGTTATAAAATGAATGTTGGAGGTTTAATTGAGGGATCGATCAGAAGGTACCACTTAAGCAACAAAAGAGGACTAATCCCTCTCACCTACTGTGTCAATGAGACTATGCATCTCGGTACGAGGCAGGGAGATCATGGGACGAAAACATGCCCCGAGGCATCTCCTTTGACCACTTACGAGGTGCTGTAACAAAGGGGCGAGAATAAAAAGCGAATGATGGTGGAAATAGAAAATGAGCTAGGCGAGAAAATGGAAATAGGGAAATGGAAACTATTCCAGAGCAAATTCCTCTAGCAGAAGAGGAAGAGATGCCTTTCAGGATGAGTCCTCTGAGTCATTCCTATCCTGATATGACAGAGAATTTCCCTGAGCAAGCAGAAAGCTCCAGAAGAGGAGAAGGAAACACTAAAATCATGGAGATGCTGAGATCAATAAAGAAAGATATGGAAGAAAAGGAGAAGAAATGGGAAAAACAGCAGCAAATCAGATAAGAGTTCTTAGAAGCTGAATTCAGGAGGAAAGAACAATTATTAGAGCAGACTCTAAGACAGAGAGAGGAGGAAAGGAGAGAAGAGATGAAAATGAGAGAGAAATTGGAGAAAAGATGAAAGCCAGTTTGGAAGCCTTACAACAACCAGTTTAGAAGAGATGAAGAAAGTGCTTTCCATTTGAGAAGAAAGGCTGAGATGGAGGGTAACATCTTTAAAGAAGATTCAAGCCTTCAAATACACAATATAAGGGAGCAATTGAGGAGTTTGGGAATTTGATGAAGGATAGAGATAAAGAACTAGAAGATAATGATGTTTATAGAAGAAAAATCTGGCATGAGAGTTTGGATTTGATCATCGAATTTGTCGAGACATGTTTGGGTTGTATATCGGAGTTGGAAAAAACGTTAGTCGGATGGGCTTGAAGCAAGACACCTTGATCAGTCTTGTGAATTTAACAAATGATTTAATCTCCACTGACAAGGTCGAACCCACACCCTCAGAAAAGAAAAGACCATGCATAACCTTCTCCAAATTTTCTCCATGTTTAGCAAGCTTTGACTTAGATCCTCCCAACATCATACCAAAAAAAAAAAAAAATTCTGATAAGGAGTGAAAAAATAGCACAGTTTTACTTTTCTTTTTCCCACTGTACTCCTTCAACATAATTAATATAAGCTCAGAAAAGTTCATTGAAAAGTGTCTTGTGAATTGTTCTGTTGATTGGATGATTTGGTTTGTTATTTTCAATAATGTTGCAACCAGAACTTATACATTGTTGAAATGATTGATTGGAATCTGATTGTTGAATAAGTGATTTGTTTTGGATGTATGGATCTGATTAAGTGAATTGTGTTGTTTGTGTCAGTCATTGTTTGTCTGCAAGAAATGACCTATGTATTGACCTTATTTGGCTGATGACACAATGACCCTTTGTTTAAATCGAACAACACTATAAGAGAAACCAAGAGTAGGTTGTCTTGAAATGAAATAAGAAGTTGCAGTTTTAGTTTGAATCAGGTTTAAATTACGAGGAATTTGGAAAATCGTACAATTGAAGAAAAACAGGAAATAAGATGATTGAGCAGTGTATAAACGGTGAGTCGGTCTAGTCTTGGAAAAAGCAAATACACATGGTCGAGAAAATTCTAAAAACTTTGAGAGGGATTAGGAACATCTTAGGATGATTCACAATCAAAATTCTGAGGCCCAGGGCATTGATTATTGGTCGGCGAAAATCTAGGTAAAAACAACTAACGAACGTAGAGGCCATCTTTGGAAGTTTGAACATTTTCAACCTACCCTCATTATATGCGAGCATACACTCTAGTTCCATGCTTTGAGCCAAAATGCCTAATTTCTTCAAACGACAATTAGAAACACGAAATCCCTCCGCCTACAGTAATCTGCGACCTGAGAACCCCAATTACTCAGTTTTGAATACAGAATGTTCACGTGCGAGAGAAAGGAACAAGTTTGGGGGAATATATTTCTTTTGGATTACAAGGATGGATGAGGAAAAATAAATTGAAGAACTAGAGATAAAGAAGAAGAAGTTGAAAAAGGAATAAGTTTTTTCCTGTGGCCTATATCTCTTGAACAATTAAGCTCGTAGGGGTGTTGCGGCTTTAGTATACACATGCCAACTAGTATGGGAGTTGCTAGCTGAGAAGTTCTCTAACGGTGATAGAAAGCCTAAGAAGACAAAACATTGCACTATTCCAGTTCTTTGAAAATAAGAGAAATGAAAAAAAAGTTCCGAGTAAAGGAAGTAGGCTAATTAGTTGAAAGTGTAAGCAGAAGGAACCCGGCGTGAAGATGATATACAAGCCGGGTTTTTGGGAGTTTACATTACGAGGAAGGAAAATGATGAAAGATGAAGGCCATTATCTGAGAAAGGAAGAGTGGAATGCAGGTAATTTGCAACTAAATTTTCCAATTGTCCACCTAATTACCCAACCCCAACATTCTGAGCCTAAAAAGACCTCTTTGATCTTGAAGGTTAGGAATTTACTACATTAGTGAGTCGATATGAAAAACAAACCTATGGGACTTTGACTAGTTTTCTAAGGGATCCCAGAAGATTAACTAATTCAACGAAGATTAAAAGGAAAGAAGACCTGCACACACTCACGAAACGAATCGTAGTGAGCTGTGCTCATGCGGTGTTCATCAGTTTATTTGTAATAAAGGTTGAAAACATTCCTTTTTCTCAATTGAAAACCAAAGTTTGAAATAATCTGCCAACCTTCTTGTTCAAATGAAGGTGGAATAAGAAAAGATTGTCTTTGTAGAAACGAAAAATGTCCTTAATAAGGTTCAATTGTTTGAGGACAAACAAATCTTTCTTTATTTTCTTGGGAATGGCCAATTTTTAGTTTAGAATTTGATGAGTAAAAACTCATTCATTTTAGTACATTTTTATGATATGTTTCTTTATATAATTTCTTGTTTTATTCGAATATGTATTATTTACGAATTTATGTTTTGTAGAAATTTATAGCATAAATGAAAATTCACATGGGATCGAAGTGAAAGCGGAGTTCAATGGCCAAGGTGAGGTTGCGAAAGAATCGAGTCACGACCATAAGTCATACTATGTTGAATGAAAGATGGTATGACGGAGGAGAAGTTTCTTTGAGACATAAGAGCTTCAGGAAGGATTTCGTATTGTGCGTGGCTTCGTTATGAGTCATGACAGAAGGAAGACAACTCTGGATTTGCAACGGATGATTGGCGTCGTATTTATGAATGGCGATGACTAAACTTCCTGAGGTCTCTCTTAGGCGATTTCGGGTTGCAACAAAGTATAAGTTGAGACTCGATCAAAGATTCGCGGCAGGGTGATCATCATCGACTGCATTTTTAGCGGCGGGGCAGAGCACGAAGCGGTAGGAAACTGCTCGATCGCGACCGCGGCTTTTAGGTCGCGACCGAGAAGAAATTTGAATTGATGAGAAATTGTTGAGTCGAAAAAGAAGGCTGCAGCGGGATGGGGAGAAATGATAGCCGTAACATGCTTTTAAGATCCAGCGGCGTAGATTTGATAAGGAAAAGAAATAATCGGTCGGCGACCTGACCAGTATCGCGGCGAGCGATGAACGGACAAACAATTTTAAATTAAATGACATGAAAGGGGAGGTATGCGAATCAATGGTGCCACGACATCCGAATTGAGAATTAGCGACATACATTCGACAAAAAGGAAGAGCGATTCGAGTCGACCCGATATAAAATTTAATGGAAACCCATGAGGCGAGACATGAAGTTGCGACTGGATAGGAAGAAAGAATGGTCGCAACATACTTTTGAGGTCGCGACAAGAATTGCAGTGATTAAAGAAACTACTTGGTCGCGACCAAATGCTTATGTCGCGACAAGAAAACAAGCAGACTATAAATTTTGAGTCGCAACACGCTATTAAAAGCGCGAAAATGATGTCGTGACATCGAATTAAGGTCGCGACACAGAAATGCAATAGAGGTAGGAAGAGCCAGGTCACGACATGTGAGATTAAGGTCGCGGCTTGACAATTCACGAAAACAAGAAAGGTGGAGTGCATGACCAGGGTTCTCCGCGTTGATGACTAACATGGGTCCTGACGAATTCATGTATGTGACCCATGTCGAATGCTGTGAAGAAACGTCGCCCGACAAATAGTAGGTCGCGACCAACAATTGCTAGGACAAACTGAAAGGAAGGTTGCGACCAGTTTTCTGAAGTCACGACAAACTTGACAGATCCAGAGCACAAAATGATGTCGCGAAGACCAATTTCTTGAAATTAGCAGCCTAAAATAGTGGTGGCCGTTAATTTTAGGGGAAAATCCATCTATAGCCTTGGGAATCGGGCTTGATGCGAGAAAGTTATAAATGAGCTGCAGCGAAAAGATGAGCAACTTCCATTTTTTAAAAACCCACGTTGTACGGGGAGGAGGCCCGAGGAAGACTCAGCGTATATTTTTAGAATATATTTTATTTTTCTTTTTTCTTTTCTTGATGCGAAAGCGATGTCTATGTAGAAATGTCGAAAAATTTAGTTGTTCTGATTTTCTTTTACAATTACTGCCTGAATTTAATGAAATCTAGACAATCCTAGAATTCGTATCTTCTTAGTTCATTGAAATACAGTGGGTGTACTTGATCGATGCTCCATTTTCGATTGTGATGCAGTTTTTGTTAGAACACAGCTTCACTAGATTGGATTTATTGTTAGCTACAGTTTTTATGCATAAATTAGAGAGAGAATTACCTGGATTGGAATTTATTTGGTTGATGTGTTATTGAATGGACTTGTTCCCAATAATAGTATCAAATACCCTTCCAAGGTATGTATCACCTTTCTGGTACCCGGGGAGACCCTCTAAGTAGAGCACGGATATGGGATTCTGAGGATTTGCAGCATTCCTTGGTGGGTGTGTTAGACTACCATTGAAGAAGCTGACCAGAGCTGAAATTTCACTTAGATAAATTTATTCACTCATAATTGATGTTGGAGGAATGTTATCCAATTTAAATATCAGAGGAATTTCACATATCTGTTGGAAAGCTCTTGAGCACAATGTTAGCGAGATCTAATCGAGGAAGGAAATATCCACTAGATTTAAAGGATGAGTCATCGATCAGTTCTGAAGTTTTGCATTTGGCAGGAGCGAAGTTTGATCTCAGAAATGGGTATGAAATATTGAGAAACAAAAATACTGAATCTTGTAAAGGTGTGGAATCTGAGTAGCGGTTAGACCTTTATCTTCGAGAGAAAGCGAGGATCTCTAGTTAAGTGAATTATGGAGAAATCAGCGCATTGTTAGGCATCTTTGAGGCGATCAAATCCAGTGACAAAAAACGGAGTAATAATGCATTGTAGTGCAGGAAAATGGTACATTTCTAATATTTCCTTGATAGTGTTTATTTCTCATAGGAATTGATTCGATCCTAGTATATTTTGTTATTTATTTCATTGTCATATTTCAACTTTCTTTTTTAGGTGTATTCTTTAGGACAATTATTTTTCTAGTTAAGCTGATAAATTGTCAATTAGAGGTTCAAATAGTATGAATCTTAAGTAGTTGGGGTAGTTGAACTTCAAATTCTTGTCAATCTCTGTGGGAATGATTGATTAGTGCCCAAGTGTACAGACCCCATATTAGATAGGTTTTGAGTGCTTTTTAATGCGCTTCATCATGTCATTATACGGTGAAGTAGTTCTAGTCTTCTTAATGTACACTTATGCCATTAGAGTATTTTGGTTGTTTTTGCGGTATTTGTGCACTCTTGAGTTCAATCTCAATACAAAGGATGAATCATGAAGAGTTGGAATTCAAGTCTCAGTCATCCAACCGACCCCGAGAATCAATGGGAAAGCGAGGCAAAGTGAAGAAAATTCGATCTGAGTTGAAGGCGATGAAAGCGGTGAAGGTCGACAATGCGGGAATTTTTAAGCTAAGCTGCGAGAATTTTTCGCTAGATGCGAAAATTTCGCAACCTTAGCGAAAATTTATAACCTTAAGCGAAAAATTCCGCAACTATAGCGAAAATGCAAATTTCGCTGTGCCCATTCCTTAGCGAAAATGGTGATTTAAACTACTCCATGAAAAATTCGCCCCATGTGAAATTTAATATAGCGAATTGCCCACCCTTAAGCGAAATTTCTTGTTTCGCTAGACACATTGATTTAGCTAATTAGCGAAATTCTTGACCTAGCGAAAATTGATGCCTCGTCGTACTTTGTAATTAATGTCGGCAGCCTCGAACTTGGTGTATTACTTAATTGTCCACATAGCAGCGATTTCATAGGTTTTTGGTATTTTCGTAGCCAATTGTAGCCTATATAAGCCCTCTTGTTTTGTAACCTAAACCTTGATTTTGGAATAATTTTGGAGGAGGAGAAGATGTTTGTAGATTTTCATTTTGTAAATAAAGTCTCGTATTTTTATTTAGGTTTGCTTTCCTCTTCTCTCACTCTCTTACTTTCGTGCACTTAAACACCCCTCTTGAGGATGTGACTCGAGATGCAGCTAAGCCTCCTTTCTTTGAAGAGGGAAGGGAGCTAAGCAGTAATTAGAGCATATGCATGTTGTCCTCTTGTCTTTAAAAAGCCACGGGTAGTGTATTTATGGCCCTTATATTCTCAAAACATGGTTGAATAACATTGAATGTCATTAATGTGGCCAATACTCTCCATGCTTTAGGATCCAGTGCATATTCAGTGAGATAGGTACTGTGATTCTTTACTAGATGAATGGACTCTGAGCCTTTAAAATGATATTTATATGTTGGGTTTCTCAAATTAGGGTTGCATAGCATTTAATGTTATTGATTTGTGGCTCTCCATGCTTTAGAATACGATTGCATAATTAGTTATAGATGTCTTGTGTTCTTTAGATAGTCTTCTGAGCCTGCGAGGATGATATTGAATGTTAGGGTTTCAAACGATCAAAGTATGGCGCATGCTACTGTGTTTCGAATAGGAGTTGATTTCGAGGTGAGGTTTGCTAGTTAATAGATCCGGTTATGCCATGGACTATAGGTTGCATGTCGCACTTGAGGATAAAACAGGAGACACTTGTTTGCCTAACTTGCCCAGGGTTAGTGACCTAAATCTTCAAAGTTAACTTTTCACCTTTTACTTTTCGAGTTTACGATTCTCGGTTCTAAACCATTCCCATTTGTTTTGAAACCTGATTCAGAAGTCCAAATAGAAGTATACTGTATTTTCTTTTGATGCAAACCATTTTTCAGGATGAAAACCCATCCAGTGTTCGATACCAGACCCTTTATCTTTGCGAGTAGCTTGACTACGACGATGGTAAGAACAGGTGTATATAAATTTTGTTGATTTTAAGCTCGGCTCTTGTAGTACGAATCAAATGGCCGTTCGCCAGGATGGTGTAGCCGCAAATGGTAAGTTGAAGAGTACTTGTGATCCACATCCTGATGAAGGTAACTTTACCTCTTTTGCGGCTTCGATTGCAAGCGCCGATTTTTAGCAATTGCGATGGCACCTTTGTTGAGTTTTGATTCGGTTTAGGTTTTCATTCGTTCGGTTTTATTGTTGTTAGTTAATTTTAATCTTTTTGCAAGTTGTTTGTTGCTCTTGTTGTCTCTATAATTGTGTAACAGCGTAGCTGTGCAAGTGGGATAGAGACACATCAATTAGAAGCTACATAGAATCAGTACCTGGCTTGACCCGGTCGGTGAAGTCGTGTACATACGTACCATGGATCCCATACCTAAGAACAGCCAGGCCAACGGGGAACCCCATGGATCCAAATGCCTATAGAACCATGAGGGATCATCCACCCTCCACAGAGTTAGTGCCCGTCCTGCGTCATACCTCCTGTGAAGATGTAGCGGTGAGGCCATATTTGATACCTCTACTCCCCACGTATCATGGTATGGAAAATGAAAATCCATACACTCATATTAGGGATTTTGAAGTCTGCACTACCTTCGGAAGGTATGATTGACATGGATTCTTGAAGCTAAAGGCATTTCCATTGACTGCAAGGAACCAAGGCGAATGTGGCACCGACTCATTGAGGCGAACCGTCGAAGTGAAGTTTGAAATTGCGGTGAGTTCTGAAAAAGTTTTCGATTCTTTCGTAAAACCAATAATTTGAAAGAATAGAATTTACACCTTTGCGGCTTTCAGGTGGTGAGATATTTTACCGGTGTTGGGAGAGATTTATGGAAACCATCGGTCTTTGTCCACATCATGGGTTTGATACTTGGATGTTGGTGAACCATTTCTATGATGGTATGTCTCGCCGTAAAAACGGAAATTCTTTGAAACCATGTGTGGGGGTAACTTTTGAGTAAGAATCAGATGAAGCTATGGATTTTATGAACTATGTAGCTGAAACCTCAAAACTTAGGATGAACCTAGTCTAGGGAAGTAGAAAGATTAGGCCATTGAACCACCAAAGGGAAACCAGTATGCATTTTCTGAAGACATACGGAGATGAAAGCGAAATTGACGAGTTTAACTCGAAAGATTGGATGATGCGGAAATAGAAATCGGCATGAAATGCAAATGATAAATGAGCTATCTTCATCCCCGATTTTCTTGCTTCAATTTTCGGTCGAATAATTGCGGAGAACCTTTGCCCGAGAGCATGCCCATGCCATAAGTCAAAATAAACCACCCATAGATGCTCCATATGGGTGACACTAATAACCTAATTGGAGAAATTGTCAGGTGTCTTGGAAATCAGCCATGTGTATGAGCACATCGGCCGGTTTGATTCCATGTCTGACTTGATTGCCTCCATTATCTTACTCGCATTGAGCAGGCAATCCACGAATTTAAGTAAGGTAGTAGGCATATTTGTAGAAGAGCAGAGAAGGTGTTGAATGTCCGTAGTCGGAAAATTGAAGCAATAGAAAGTTCACTTTCAGCCAATTAGACCAAATATGCATTTGGAAATTTCAAAAGCGTCCCCATCCGGCGATTCTTGAGTTCGAGAAAAGGAAGAGCTCCTTTCCAGGCACAACAATATCGAGAAAGTGGTGAATGAAGCAGGGGCTGGCTAGGGACTTAAATCTGGCCCGTGAAGTTAAGGCGGAGTTGTGACTTTGGAAAGGAATTAAAGCCATGATGTCAAGCCCAGGTCAAGTCGCTCCATTAGTGGTGAACCCTTGGAAGAACGGTCGATTAGACGAGGAAGAAGTAGAGATTAGAATATCCCCTCGGTTTAAGCGGGTTCTCAGAAAAAAGCAATTACGTTAACCCGAAGCGAGAAATGTTGGAAGTATTCGCGACGAGTGAAGTCGATATTCCTCTCCTCGATATGATTAAGCAGGTTCCTGCCTTGAATTCTTAAAGGATTTGTGCACGGTAAGGGTCTTAATGTAAATAAAAGGCCTTTTAAAAGCGAGTTAGTGCCATTATGAGGAAGCGAAGACTCGGTGAAGTATAAAGGATCCGAGGATGTCCTACGATCTCGGTGAATATTGGAGGCATCGGTGTGGAGAAAGCAACATTAGACACAGGGCCAGGTGTGAATCTGTTGTGAAGTATTCTATGTCTGAACAATTGGGTTTGGGTGAGCGAAACCCACTTCCATCACACTTTATTTCATTATTAGGTTTATTAAAATACAAGGAACCATTGAGGACGTTCTTATGCAAGTGAATGATTTTACTATCAGTGAATTTTGTTGTACTTGTCTGAGAACCGGTTCTTGATAGGACCTAATCGGGTTCCCATCATATTAGGGAGGAGAGCTAGTTTTTGGCTGCCGAATGCAATCATCAATTCTTAGGAGTGGAGTCATGCAACTCACATTTGGAAATATGACCTTGGAACTCGATATTTTCATTTGGGTAAAGGCATATGCACTCGAGGAGGAGGATGACTTTGAAGAAGTTTGTATTTTAGATCTGCGTGCGGAAACGAATTTAACCAATGACAAGTCTGAGAGATATTAACTTGAGTTCTCAGGTGCCTTGTAGAACAACCTGCAATTCCCGGGAAATGAGCTTAGTCTGAAGTGCGGAGAAGAAGAATAGAAATTTTGCCTCTATTGGGCGGTAATGAACCCGAGGAACCTGGCGGCTAGAACTCAGGCCCTCCGTGATTTAAAGTATGCATTTTTTGGAAGTAAATGGCTTCAGTGCCCGGTTAATGAATTTCTTATTTGCTAACCCTTTGCCTGAGCATAATCTCACGCATCTTCTCGAAAAGAATAAGCAAGCATTGGGATGGAAAATTTCTGATTTGAAGGCATCATCAGATCCGTTGCACTCATCACATCTATTTAGAAGAGGAGTCTAAAGGCTGTTAGGCAGCCAAGCCCGGAGGTTGAATCCAAATCTCTGGTAGTTCGTATAGAGGTCTTGAAATTATCAATTTGGTATCATTTATCCCATTTAAATAGCATGGGTTAGTCGACTCGGGTGGTGCCTAAGAAATCGGGAGTAACAAGCGTAGAAGCGAGAAGAGGGTGAAAGAATTGTCTGCAGAGCTTACGACCAGGTTGGAGAGTGTGTATAGATTATAGAAGGCTGATATCGGTGACACGAAAAGACCACTTTCCATTCTTGGTTCATCGATCGGCTCACGGAAAGAGTTTCGGGACATACCCCTTCTATTAACACAGATGGGTGTTCGGGTACTTAGGATAGAAATTGCCCAGGAAAGAGATCGGGGAAAAAGCCTTTGCTTGTCCATTTATGCGTATGCTTATAGGAGGATGCCTTTTGGGCTTTGTAGCGCCCGACCACTTTTGGTGATGTATGCTCGGTATGTTGTTTGACATGGTAGGCGTATAATGGGGTATACATGGATGATATCACGATTATAGAGTGATTTGGAAGGTAACTAACGATTTGGAAGCCATTTGCGAGAGGTGCATAGCGAAGAATTTGGTGCTTAAGCGGGAGAAATGCCATTTTATGGTAACCCGAGGAATTGTATTGGGGCACATTATTTCCTAGCGGGAATTGAAGTTGATTAAGCCAGATCGACATTATTTCCAAAGTGCGCCCAGATATGAAAACAATTAGACAATTCGGGTAAATGCGAGGCTTCTCTGAAGCGGTTCATTAAAAAGATTTTCGAAATTGCGAACCACAATACGAGCTTCTTGAGAAGGATGCAGGTCGTTTGGGAGAAGATTGCGAGAGAAGAGTTTTGAAGCGAAATTTCATTTGACTCTTGCCCCCCGATAGTTCGAGCACCTAATTGGCGATTCTGGATTTGAGTGATGTGTGATGCAGTGATCTTGCTATAGGGCGGTACTTGCGAAGAAGATGGGAAACCTGTGGTGTATTATGCAATGAAACCACCGAATGAAGCACGGAATTATACCGCTCTGAGAAAAAGAGTTCTTTGGCAGTGGTATATGCCTTAGATAAATTAGAGCATACTTGGTTGGGAGCCCCAGTATAGTCATTTCTGGATCATTACGCTTTGAAATATCCTCTTAACCAAACAAAATGCAAGCGAAGACTCATCAGATTGGGTTCTGTTACTTCAGGAGTTCAACTTGCAAATTAGAGATAAGAAAGGGGTGGAAAATGTGGTGGCAGATCATCTGTCAAGGTTAACTATAGCCAGCGACACTCTGATCCTATTAATGATGAATTTCTGAAGAATCTCTAATGCGGAGTTGGAGAAAGCTCCTGGTATGTCTCCGGACACTTGATTTTCTCACTCTGAGAAATCGGTAGTGGAAAGGACGGGATAGGAAATATTTCTTTGCTAAAATCCATTCTATTATTGGGAAGAGCCTTTTCCTATTCAAATCTTGTGCGGTCAGATCATCGAAATGTGTGCACGGAGGCAATGAATTTTATTGCCATGAGAGTGCTTGTGGTGGTCATTTTGCTTCCCGACAATGATGAAGGTGCTACGATCGGGTTTTTCTTGGCCTTCCTTATTTAAGGAAACACACCGAATGTGTATGGAGTGTATGTGACCCAGTGCGAAGGCTTGGGAAGGTTTGTCTCGCCGTCATATGATGCCTTTGAACCCGATTTTGGTTGTTGAATTATTGATGTGTGGGGCAGCATCGATTTTATGGGACCTTTTCCCTCGTCATATAATTATCACCGTACATTTTGGTGGGAGTAGACTATGTCTCGAATGGGTTGAAGCAATCCCCTGAGACGATGACAGTATGGTGGTAATTAAATTCTTGAAAGCGATATCTTTTCTAGGTTTGAAGTGCAGAAAACCATTATCGATGATAGAGTTCTCATTTACGTAATAAACCATTTAGAAAACCTCATGGCTAAATATAATTGTAAACACAAAGTGGCCACCCCTTACCATCCTCAAACAAGTGGTCAAGTAGAACGCGACGGGGGAAGTCCAGACCATTCTAATGAAGGTGGTAAGCTCGACGGAAAGATTGGTCTATCAAACTACTTGATTCATTGTGGAGCTACGGGACGGCTTCGAGAACTGATCACGGGAATGTCCGCATCGATTAATTATGGTAAGGCATGTCACCTTCCGGTGGAGATCGAGTCTGAAGCATGGTGGCGGTCAAGAGAGTTGAATATGTGGACTAAGTAAAGTAGGAGTCGAGAGGTTCCTTGATCTCAATGGTGGAAGAAATACGGAATGATGCACTATTTGAATTAAGATTGCAAAGGAAAAAATCGAGAAAGATGGCATGATCGAATGATGACAGGAAGAATTTTAAGGGAGATCGAGATTCTTCTTTTATGACCCAGGCTCCACTACCGTCTATTTTCGAGCCGAAGCGTTCCAGTCACGATGGACGGGGTCCATTCATGGTCAATGGAGGCATACCCCAGCCAGTTGGTGATTAATCAATCGAGATGATAACGGTGTTTAAAGTCAATGGACGGTGAAGCCTTATGTGGTGCAGCGAGCCGGCGGTGAAGAATTCTCTGAATCCTCTGACCCCTCTGATCTCACCATATTTGGGGCCCCGGTTAAGAGTAATTTTCTTCATCGCGTGTCACCGGATATTTCAAATTTTGTTTCCTTTATGGTTAAGATTCTTTGATTGAAACCTACAAGGTATTATGCATGTCATGTTTTGTGCCTTTACCATGTGTAAATGTTTTCTTTTCCGTTGAACGATTGAATTCACCTGGACATGTTGATAATTGAATCGTGTTATCACCGCGTAAGTAAATTCATTATTAACAGTTTTATCAGTTGAGTTCAAAGCATTCAAACAAAACCATAACCACCAATTCTTTGCGCTCTCAAAGATTACCAATAAGAAATAACACTACCATCTTCAAATGTGGATGACATGTTATATAAGATGTCTTCTAAATAAGAATGAACCAGTCAGTGAGTTTGCGAGGCAGCAATCCTGGTTATGCGTAACCCAACTGGCTCAGATACCTAAAGCGCCAGTGTTTGGGGTCATCCGATTTTATTACATGGGTGGATAGTGAGGAGTCCTAGAATAGTAGGTCTTAGTTTTGAAGTCATTTGGAACAGGTGAAGCCTTTGAAGTGGTTGGGTGGATAGTCCCAGCGAATAGTAGCCTTTACATGGGTGGTCATTGATCCTTTTGGCTTGATGCCCTAAACCTTGAGTGGTTGGGAGTCATCGGTGGACCCAGATTACCACGGACTTTTGATGAAGTAATTTTCATTGTCTACATTATAGGTGAAAAAGAAAGAAAAGTGTAACTAATACATCACAGGTTGTTCCGACAACCAAACCATGCTCGATCTTTGAGGTGAAATTGGCAATTTTAGTTTGTAAGCAATCTTGGTTACATAAAGAATCATTAGACTTGGTGAAATTCAGAGGTTAATTATGGATCAATGACTGCGGCCTAGAATTGTTCTTATGGTTTTGATTCTTTCCATATCGGTTTACACTTTGGTTGATTTCTCGGTTTAAAGAGTATTGTTTATATGTACATATACCTTTTTGAATCATAACCTTTTGAAAAATCTACAGCCATCTTCTTTTTGTTTTGTTGCTAAAGGACTAACAACGTTCGATTAGAGTGTGATTAATTACTAAAAATGCTATTTTGAACCACATATTAGATAGGTTTTGGTGCTTTTGTGCACTAATCATAATCATTATGCAGTGAAGTGTTCCTAGTCTTCTTAATGTTTACCATACCATTTAGAGGGTATTTTGGTTGTTTTGCGGTGGTGTGCCTCTTGGAGTTAATCTGATACAAAGGATGAATCATGAGTTGGAATTCAAGTCTCGATCATCAACCCGGCCCGAATATTGAGAAAGCTCTAATGTAGAAAATTCGATCTGTTGAAGGCGGGATGAAAACGTGAAGGATATGATGCGGGGAATTTTAGCTAAGCTTGCGAAAATTTCGCCTAAGTTACGAAAATTTCATGACCTTAGCGAAAAATTTCCATGACTTTCATGAAAATTTATATGCGCGAAAATTTATAACTAGCAAATACGCCAAATTCGTTAACTATATTCATTCTAATAGTAAAATAATTGATTTAAACCTCACGAAATTTAACAACCAGCGAAATTTATTCAACCTAAGTGCCATATAGCGAAAATTTCTTGTTTCATTGAACTGTTGATTCGCTAATTAAGCGAAATTCTTGACTCTAGCGAAAAATTGATCATCTTTGTAATTATTCTTGAGCGCCTCGAACTTGGTGTATTACTTAATTGTCCTATGCTTAGCCAATTTCATAGGTTTTTATTATTTCATGCCTTGAGGTGGCATATAAGCCCCCTGTACATTTTGTAACCTAAGCAACAATTTTGGAATAATTTGGAGAAAGAGAATATATTTTGTAAGTTTCATTTGTAAATAAAGTCTCGTATTTTATTTAGGTTTTTGCTTTCCTCTCTTCTCTCTCCTCTTTCCTCTTACTTTCTAGAGCACGACACCCTCTTGAGGATGACAACTCGAGATGCTTGGCCTAAGCCTCGCTTTCTTTGAAGGAAGGGAGCTAGCTTGATGGTGGGAGCATATGCATGTTGTCCTCTTGTACTAAAAGCTACGGAGTAGTGTATTTATGGCCCATATATTCTCAAAACATGGTTGAATAACATTGAATGTCATTAATGTAAGCTTGTCCTCCATGCTTTAGGATCCAGTGCATATTCGAGTGAGATAGTGCCCATGTGATTCTTTAGATGGTCTTCCACGAACCTTTTAAATGATATTATTTACTATGTTGGGTTTCTCAAATTAGGGTTGCAATAGCATTTAATGTTATTGATTTGGCCAATACTCTTGTGCTTTAGAATCTGATTGCATAATTAGTGATGATGTCTTTACATTGTTCTTTAGATAATTCTGAGCCTCACGAGATGATATTGAATATTAGGGTTTCAAACGATCAAAGGGGCCCATAGCGCATACTCGCCATGTTGAAGCTCGAATGGAGTTGATTTCAAAGGGGTGAGGTTTATAGTTAAAAATAGATCAGGTTATGCCATGGGTATAGGTTGCATGTCACTTGAGATAAAAGCAGGGGCGCTTGTTTTCCTAACTTTGCGAGTTAGTGACTGTCTTCAGGTGCTTTTCTGCTTTTACTTTGGTTTTTCTGATTCCTGGGTTCTAAACCATTCATTGTTTTTAGGCTTCAATTCAGGAGTCGAATAGAAAGCCTTACATACAGCGATACGAGCCACCATTTTTTAGGATGAAACGTCTGGTGTTGACTACAGACATTTATCTTTGCGGTAACCCATTCTGGCGAGTGGTAAGAACTTAGTATATAAGTACTGTTGATTTTAGCTCTAGGCTCTTGTGCACGAATCAATGATATACGGACTTACATCCATTTTACTACTTGTATGTGACATTTGTACACTTGTAGTGTCATATAGTAAACCCATTTATAAATCCAAAAACAAAGAAAATCAATTTTATTCATTTTGAAACTTCATTCAATCGGCATATTTATGAAAGTAGCAGGTTCTTTTATAGGTGTTTAAATTGAGGAGTTTAATCTGCATATACTTAAAGAAAGCAAGGGCGGTCTGATTCACCTTGTAGGGTGGACTACTTCACCAAATGGGTGAGTCGAGCCATTGCTTCTGATCCGCAGGCGAGAATAAGTAACGGTGTGGCGTTCCATATCATGCGGATTCGGAATCCCAAAGCATTGGTATTTGATAGATGACGGTTGATAACTGAATTCAAAAACTTTCCAGAGCTCGAATCGAAATTACTATTAGTCTGGCACAAATCACAGTCGAAGAATGACATAAGTATTATAAAGGACTCGGTAGCATTGAAGACTAATTTGGAAAACCTAAAGGGTAAATGGTCAGAATACCTCCCACAGGAGTACTATGGGTGTCTGGAGAACTACCTGTGAGTCTTCAACTCGAGAAACTCAGATTCTCATAGCGTTTGTATAGGCGAGTAGCCTACCTTTCGAGTTGAACCCAAAGTCACACAGGGTCGAGTTCGCGATGCTGTCATGATGAAGGTCTCTCGGCAAACCTTGATCTCCATAACCGAGGAGAAGTGACCGGGCTCTGAAGAAGCGCGTCGAGGACTACCAGCGAGAAAAGCAGTAGTGCTATGATCCGAAGGTGGGCTACTATGTAGTTTTAAGCCGGTGACTGGTGCTCAGCGCTCCTTCCACGTGAGGAAGGACCCGATCACGGAAAGCTGGGACCCAGCCCAGTAGGAGGGACCACATAATATCACGGATAATCGGCACAGCAGCGTATGAGCTAGTGGAAAAGGAAAAGACTTTGCATCATCTCGCAGATCACGAGAACCTCAGCGGTTTACCCATGGCCTCATATTGTGTCCACATTAATAGCGCAGCGGTTCACTTTTCGTTCAAATAACAGTTTTTGTGTTTATATTCGGCCTGCCTAGGGAGCTCGGTTTATCATAAATCCATGGGGCTCGGAAGGGCCACGGAAGGTTATATAGGCTTGTATCGGACAGTATACGTATTTCCCGAAAGATTGTACTTTATTTCAAGAATTATAGTTAATCCATAAATTTCAATTACTTAAGGCATTTCTCTCGTCTCGAGAGAAAATTACAGCAGTAATAGCCACTCCAAGCGAAAACCATAAGAAAGAGAAAAAGGGGAGGAGAGGTATAGCATAATAGCGGGACTTGAAGCAGCATTGATAGAGCGCCCCCCTGGCATCTTCACTGATCATTCAATCAAATGGAAGGGTAGAGGCAAACACAACTCGAGCAAATGGCGGGACTGAGAGACGACACGGCTACAACAAATGGCGAGCAGCGAAACCCGAAGCGTCGGCTAGCGACCACGAAGCAGACTTGCGATGTGATCAAATACGAAGGTTCATCATGTCAGAACTCAAATGTATTTGTGAAGGTAGGAAGGGAAAATGGGGCCAGTTATAACATATACCTCAGGAAAGCGAGTTGTTATAAAGCACGGACACCTTTGGAAGTCATGCGGTCTGTGATTCTCCGTGGCCAGAGTATTAAAATGCAACACTTTCCCGAGGAAGGAAGATAAAAAAACCCAGGAGCTTGGAAATTAAAGAGCCACGTAGGTCGAGGAGTCGAAAGGGCCATGTGACTCGATTGAAAAATTTATGGAGCTCGGTTAAATAAGAACCCGAAGCTGGATGTTAAGGCCACATGCTCATTTCAATAAGAGAGCCTAATGCTTCGGTTCTCGAAACCCACGTGGCTCGATCGATAAACCCGTGCTTCGGTAAGTGAAACCCACGTATTCGATTCCAGCAAAAACCTAATGCTTCGATTCTTGAAACCCCGTGGAAGTCGGTTTAATAAACCACCCGGCTCGATTCGTCGAAGCCTGTAGCTCGATTTAATAAAAACCCGTGCTTCAGTTTGTTAAGATCCCACGTGGCTCGATTTAATAAAGAGCCAATGCTTCCGGTTTATTTAAACCCGCGTAGCTCATTCAATAAGAGCCCGGTAACGGATTACGTCGAACCCGCGTGCTTTCAGTTGATAAAACTGTGCTTCGGTTCGTCGAAACCCGTGCTTCCGGTTTAATAAAACCATACGACTCCGGTTAAACCAGTAGCGCGGCTGGTTTATTAAGAGCCTATGCTTTCGATTTATTTAAAACCCGCATGCTTCAATTTGTTAAGAGCCACGTAGCTCAGTTCAATAAGAGCCTAGTAGCTCAGTTCAATAAGAGCCCAATAGCTCAGTTTGTTAAGAGCCACGTAGCTCAGACGTTAAGTGCACAATAGCTCAGTTATTAAAAGAGCTTAATAGCTTGGAAGCCTCGTAACCTAGGTTGTAAAGTAAGATGGTAAAGAAGACGGAAGGTCCAAAGGGTATAAAGTCAAATATCCACATATCAATAAAAATCGAGGCGCATTCACGAGTTAGCCTTCGAGCAGAAGTTAATAGAATAGAAGTAGAAGCGCAGGAAAACTGAAATGTCTGACGGGACTACGAAGCGACCTCAGTGCAGAACCTCCTAAGTCGAGAGGTGAAGTCAGCCCATTGATGTTCGGGAATGGGAGAGTCTAGGCCTCTATAGGGCCTGTCTCGGGTTCACCGGGGGAGAGGCAGGCGAGGCGTCCCGAAAACACGTGGGATTCGACTTCATCATTCGAGAATCGAATTCTTACGCCTCCCTCGGCGGGAACTTGGAATGTAAATCGAACGGAAAATGCCAGCGACCTTTACCTGCAGCGAACCACGAAGGCCCGCCAAGGTACAGGCCTCGTCTCATTTCGGCTGAGTCACCCGCTATACATTGACAGGCATACGCCTCTCGAAGATCTCGCTAAGCTCATGGCGTTCCTCGGTTAAATTTTCACGAGCTCACGGCCTCGAGCCTCTTGGCGCCACCGGCTTAATATAGTGGCTTTGATGTGGCGTCAGGACCGATGTAGCTCGTCCACGACCACTGCTGACTCGTCCTGACCACATGGCTAGTCTCGTGACCTTGCTTCGCCTCGAGCCTTCTTTTCTTTATCTTTAGCTGGGCTTTTTCGTCGTGTGCGAGGGTTGGATTCGTATTTCATCATCCTCTGATAAAGCATTGCATCCAGAGCTGAAGGTCGGCCTTCCCGGTGAGAAGCAACCTTGGCTTATAAACTCCTTTGCTCGCGAAGCCCTCGGTAAAGGTGGCCCTCCTCGATAGGCTTTTCATCTAGGTAGCCATCCTGAGAAGCAGATAAGTGTGGATAGTTTGAAACAATGATGGAACGAACAAATAAAGGTGTCTAGACATACGGTGGCCGCTCCCTGAAGCGATAAGGCTAGAGCCTCCTCAATGGACATGTCATCCGCCCTCTTGAGGTCAGAGTCCCGTAGGATGGACAATCTGACCCGTGACTGACTCGAGGTTAATGTGACGAGTCCTCCTCATCGGTTCATGATCCTTCCCACCGTCCTCGGCGTGTGAAGGAGCTTGGCGTTTTCTTGTTGAGGACTCCCGAATAGAAATGGCGGGACAGGAGGGGCACCGGCGGTCCTCCCAGAAGGATTTTCCCGGACCGCCACCTTGGACACCTCGGCCATTGAAGGAGGCGCGACCTCTAAGTGAGACTTGTGGGCGACCCACATACGACTAGCGATCGGCCGGCGGAGAAGATGCTCCCGGTACGTGATCTTACCCCGAATCGCGAGGTACACGCTCTTGGGGAGCGAGGCTTTGCTCATAGCGCTTCTCTTCTTTGCCAACGAATCGGCTACCGACTGAAGCTCTTCCCGAGAGTGTGTTTCACGACGAAGGCCCCTCGCGAAGGCTTCCTGCGAGAGGCGAGGAGAGGGCCTGAGCGGGGGGTTGAGAGGGTTCACGCGGGAAGCCACAGGAATATCGATCTGTCATTTCCCAGTACACCGCGGGAGACACTTGTGTTTGTTCTTTTGCACCTCGCATCCTCACCGGCGAGGTCGAGCGGATAGAAGGCAACCTGGCCCAAAGCGAAAGTTAGAGCGCCTCATAACTATCAGCTAACTTATTTGCCACGAGCGAAGCTTCATGTAGATTCTGGGAGTAATCCATCTTTGTAGCAATGCAGCGTATCCTCTTGATCGACGAGGTTATACTCCCGGGTTACGACCCTCGATAAAGAAATAATGCTCCTTCCAATGTTTGTGGGAAGATGGAAGATCAGAAATGATCAGCCTGGCACTAGTCCGTTTGGAAATATACAAAAAAGCCCTCTACGACCTCCTTTTACATAAAGGGAATCGATGTAGTAGAGCTACATTGGGAACCACAGGTATAATCCTAAAAAAAAGACCGGAAAGTGAGCAAAAACCCCTCGAAATTGGGAGAAAGTTGGGACAGACAGCGTTGAAGTCTTTGTAAGAGCGTTCTTGATAAAAGCGGTCTGAAAGGAAGCGGAGGCGGGTTCTGCTCGAAGGCCGCCCGAGAAGCGAACCATCTTGGGAACATGGGCCGATGTAAAGAGGTGAAGATCGGGGCACGAGACTCAAATCCCGAGAGGGGGTCTATAGTGGAGTAGCGAGTTTCTCATAAAGGGGCTTGACACGATTGATTGCGACATCAGCATGCTTCACGGTAGCCTTTAAATATTCAGAACCTCTAGGGTACCTAATCTTACTAATCTTTCCCTTACCTTTGCAGGTGAGATGGATGATCCCATTTAGGAGAGCTCTTACATCATTCATGGCGGCAAAGTATGGGATCCACATGGAATTAGTCTTGACTCGAACTCTCAATGAGCCTTCCACTGTATCATGATTGAAAAACGATTAGACTGAGAAGTCTCTGCTGATTGAATAGTATAAGGAGATCGAGACGAGATGATAAGAGGGAGAATCCTAGCCAAACATGCCCTAATAACCCTAAAGTCAGAACAATAACTCTCAACAACTAAAATGTGCTCGACAAAATTCTAGCCAAAAAAAAGTGAGGAAGAGGAGACAAGCATGACCACACGGGGACCCCATGGAATCCGAGCGAAGAGCGGCAAGGGAAGAAGGAGAAGACGTGGCCCAAGGGAAGAGAGCAAAAGAGACGACCCCACGTGAGATAGAAATACATAAACCACGAGAAGCGGAGTCTTGAAATACCGATGATCGGAGAAGTTTGAAAGCAATCTCTCGAGACCACGGAGAAAGAAGTTTGAAGAATAGGGGAATACGATTCAAATAGCCGTGGGGTGCTTCCAAAAACACTTGAAACGTCAGTCGAAATGGGCTCAAAAATCAAGAAAATCCATCATTATCGCTTGAGCGTTTGGCGATAAGCCACGATCGACCATTACAGATTAGCCACGTGGAATCCACACGATCCAGAAAGCGATTCAGCCCTTGCCAAAATCGCCCGACTAAGAGTTGAGGAAACTTATGATGCCTAAAAAACATGCGTATAGGCCCGAGCGCGGACCTAAAGAATGAGCCACCATGAGGCTTAAAGGTGGGCTTGGGGGGCGGGCTTGAGCAAGCCCGGCGTGAGCTGGAAACCCATGATGACATCTGATTCTAAGGCGACATGGTTGGGAAGTAAGCCCACCCCGTCGGATAAATAGGTAACATGGATGGCCCACCATCCACCAAACGAGATGTATTGTGAAAAACCGAGAAAATCCTAATTTTCTGAAAAATGGTAAAATGGTAATTTCGGTCAAAATCCGGAATTTTTCTAGATCTCAGATGACAAAACGGACTTCACCGTTGGAATCTTCTCGCAAAATCTAGCTACCACATCAAATTTCGTCGACCTCGAGACAATGTAATTTTCACGTTATCAGCAGTGTTAAGGACACTTCGCACATTGAAAGTGGACTCATAGAGTGCCATGTTTCATGTGAAGAATTATTCAAACAAGGAAAGCCAAGTGGGGCCCATGTGGACATGTGGGATCTTCTAATTGGATGAAAATCCAAAGTAGGTGGAAAAGAGGATAAGGGTAATCCTATCAGCCAATGAGAATTTGACATGTGGCAATGTGGACAAAAAGAGAAAAGAACATATCTTCTCTGATTTTTTGGGCTAAATCCAGCATTGGAGGAGAAAATGGATTTTTAGAGAGAGAGTGTCCAACTTCTCTCTAGAATTCCCGATGATTAGACCGTCGATTTCCGGCGAGGCAAGAAACAAAGTTGCTCCCCACGACAAGAGCTATGCGTGGGCACCAGTTTTGTGGAGTTTCGACAACTCCAGGAGGTAGGTGTTTTCTCCTACTTGATTTAATCCTTGTTTAAGAGCCTTGTTAATTATTTGGATTGTATGAGGTCATGAGTGGTCTTTTGGTTAGTCCCAAAACTTAGGCTTGAAATGCAGGAAATTTGGGACTGTTTTGGGCAGTCCCGGGACAGAATTACGGACTATTATTAGTCCATATGTGTTGTTTGTGAATTAAATTGTGGTTTGGGTGTTGTGAGGTCGAAATGGTTGAGAGTGAATTCTGCTCCACAAAGTGAACCCATGCTTCGGGTGAGAGGGTCGCTCACCCAACCCCCACTGCCGGTTGGGACTCCGCAAACCAAATTCCTGCTGCTTGTCGGGACCAAAAATGTCCAGGTATTATTTGCATAATATTGCTTAAAAATGAATGGCTCGGGATATGTGTGGAAACGAGTTGTTAATGCATATAATTAAATGTGTTAACATGAGGTTGAATTATATAAAAATATAATTGTGTGTGAGCCATTGGAATTGGATTGTTTATTAGTCCATGTGAGCTAATTTTAATGTTATCGTTATGAATAAACAACATGTGGTTATGTGAATTTTGTCAATATATGCATGATTGATATATTGGCATGTATTGTATGAAATGATATAATGCATTTCATTTGCACCGGGGCAACCTAGAATAATAGGTGTGAGTGCACGACACGAAAGAAAAAGGAAAATTGTTGTGAAAGGAATTTGAAAGGAAGAATTTTCGGAGAATTGTATTGGGAGATTGTCCAAGAATTCACGTCGAAGGGGCCCATAAATTGTTTCGGAGAGTTTTCCAACAAATTCACCTCGGAGGGTTGTCCAATAGATTTACCAAAACTCGGTAGTGTGTTTTCGAGAACAAAAACCTTTTGTTTTGAAAACAGTGTTTTCTCACATTTGGCTTAAAGCATGTGCTAGGAGTCATGAGGGCTCGAGAAGTGGGAAAGGGTGAGTCACATTCTCATCCATATCATGTAGACATTCAAGTAGGATCATGTATTTTCTTGAATGTGTTTGGTTGCCATTACATGTGCACTTAGGTGGGGAGTAACCCATGTAAGAGATTATCACTACTGGGCATTACTCACCCCATTGTGGGATCCCCCTTTCAGGTATAGGGAGTGTTCGGGAAGACGACGCTCATTAGAGGTCTCTTATGAGAAGAAAGTCGATATGTGGCTTTGATTGATTATTTTGTAAAACATGTATTAGAATTCTAAATTTTAATATATGTTTGTATTAAGAGTGATGTAACAACTCTTGAGACTATTGTAATATAGTTGGTTAGATTTTTGATGAGTATTGATGTATGCGTCTAAGTGGCAATTTTTAATCATGTATGGGTCTCATGATATGAGACACACAGTTTTCAGCAGGTTGACGGTGGTCAACGAGACACCCCGGGATTTGGGGCGTCACATGTATAAAAGGGAAGTACCCAGTCTGCATAATCCGCTCTCCACTCATTAAGAGATGAAGGATTTCTCATGATCATGACCCCTAATTATCCTTTCATATTCAGTTGACGATAAGGAAAGAGGGATTCCCTACCCAATAGGGAAGATGTCGTATTACCATCTAACAAGGAAAGTCATCTTGATCATCCACGATAAATACCGAGCAATTCCACCGAAGAAAGGTACGTAATCACAAATCCATCGAGAATTAATCTTTTTCCTTTTCATAAGAAAGAAGCTGACTTAGGCATCAGAGAGGCGGCCGACATTGAGTTCCGTCTCTGACCACCCCCTTCTCGTGTGCCTTCATAGGCTCGGCAGTCTCTGGCATCAACTCGAAGGTTTCAACATGCTCAATCCAACAGGCTCCAGCCCAATATCGATAGAAAAAGCACCATCAAGTACCTTCAAGGTGATGAATACCTTTACATCACCCGCCAGGTGAGCCTTAATGATTCTCACCTTCTAAACTCCTCTCGGTTCGCTGGGGCCGTATGATATTTCCCTTTCTTTTCCACTATATGCAAAATTGTGAATTTAAACATTGTAAGTCGCATGTTGTCGATCTTTTGAGTGAGGGTTTTTTTTGCGAACTCTCAAATTAAAGCATTGAAGAAAGCATATTCATTATCAATATAAGAGAAAGAACTCTTGTGTATGTACACCATAGTATCTTTTTTTTTTCTTTTGTCTAGATATTGTCCCATTTGAAGAATATTGTAATTTTTTCTTAATTAGAGTTGTTTACACCAAGCTTTGTTCATTCTAAGGTTTTAATTGGACATATTCTTATAATCATTTGGTGTTATAAAATAAGAAGTTTTTGCGAAAAAAAATCTATTAGGATGTGAGAATTTATGAATGATTATCAACTTTCCGTTGTAGATATTAATTAAATATTGTCAGAATCTCCTCAGACCTTTTAGAAAATGAAGACCTACTAATGAAATCAACATACTATTTTCAAAATTCTAGTTTCTTTCTCCTTTGATTTCTTATTCCTGTTGTACTCTACAAATGTATCGGCTTTAGATGAATCTTTATTTTTTTTCACTCGAATTTTTCAATCACAAAACATAGCCTTAATGTTTAGCTTTTTCCATTAAAAAAAATATTGTAAAGATCGAAAGCCACAACTATAACAATAAGGAAATCAAACATAGATAACGAAATCAACAACATCACATCTTTAAGAAAAGAAAGTTATAAATTGAGAGATGCAAATATAAATTAAATTACTTCATGGGAGTAATGAAAAATGAAGCTCTCCTTCTTCTTGCTCATTGCCTTTGGTCCATTTGAACTTAATCTCTTTCCCTGCTTTGAGATTTCCTTCTGTTACTAACACCCTAGTCTCTTGTAGTATGAATGAGGAAGTAGTCTTTTTGAAGTTAAACTTGATTCTATATGTCTGCATAATATCGTCATTTGTGACATAAATAAGTATTGGTCTACCTGATTGTAAGATTTCTCGTTTTAGTTGAGGAAGATTCGGAAGTAGATGCTCTCTAACATGTTGACCAGGCAAAATGATTTCACTTCTATTAGGATTCGCGTCCCTCGCCGATAATCTTTTCCGAATTCCCCATAAATTAGTATCTTGCTCGCCTTCCTCTACTGCATTTATCGGAATGTTTAAATCAAAACCATGGATATCACCACGTCTTTCCATGACAAATCTTAATGATATCTAGAATGTGTAGTGAAAGACAAGTTTATTGTGCACATTCTTTACATGGATATATCTATATATAGAGGAGGTTAAGGAGCTTAAGAAACTAATTCATGTGACAACTCATTTCTTATAGCTAATATTTGAAATCCTAAATAAAACATAAAGAGGATAGATTCTTTATATAATTCCCACTGTGAGACGTTTTAACTTACCACTATGGGGACATATATTTTTCTTTATATGGTTATCCCATAATATGTTTTTCCCTTATGAAAATCACACATGCAAAAATTATATTAGAAATAAAAAAAAACTATAGAAATGTTCTAATTCATTATTTAATTGGGTAAAATAACAAATTCATTCTCTTTCACTTTTTTTCCTTTTTCTAGGATGTAATCTTTACCATCTCTTTTACACATTTTTTTACTTTACATAACTAATTTATGACATTTTAACTTCATCCTTTTATTCTTTAAATTTTTTTAATCTTATTTTATTATTTGTACTACTCTTAAAGAAACTTATTATAAAGTAAGGATAATGAAATTAATATATTTCATATAATTATTTTTTTTACCATTAGAAGACCAACATGGTTTCAAGACTACTCAATGATAAATTAAATATTATTTAATTTCTATTTGAAAATTTTAAAACCTATAATTCAAGCAAAAAAAACTAAGATTGAGTTGTCTTATAGCATTAATATCCCTTCATTTTAGGAGCTATGAACATCACAATCACCACCCACTAATTGCAATTGCTATTCTCATAAAAGTTTGAAATAATTAGGACAAATATAACAAAACCTATTTAATATAAAATATTTCCCTTTGTATATTTTTATATTTCCACTTGTCGACTTTCCTTTTCATTCTCATTTCCTTCCCTTACCTTCATCTTATTTTTAGAGTACTTGAAACTTAAAAAAAAAAGAACTAAAATGATGGAGAACCAATTGTATGTCATTGTGGCACCACCTCTCTCCATTTTTTCCTCTTTTAATTGAAAATTTTGAGAAAAGGAAAAGGATAAAAAGGAAAGAGAATAAAAGGAAAGGAAACGAATAAAGGAAAAGGAAAAAAAAGGAAAAGAAGAGGATAATAAGGAGAATTGGGATTAGGGTTTTTGGTGGGAGTGTGTGTGATTTAAAAGGTTTTTCTAAAAAAAACTTATATTGACCCTTATTGCATTTATCAATTGGAAAAGATAAGCACAAGCAACTAAGATTCAATTTAAGAATATTCTTGAAAATTATTTTTATCATTTAAAAGATAAATGATTTTCATTTAAACAACAAATTTTGGAAATATTTTACTGAGAAATAGCTTTTCAAAATTGTTTCAAAGATAATTATCTTTTGAATAAATTAATTTGAAATGTTTTTCATCTATTTTTTTTATATAGCACCTCGCGAAACAAATGAAAATGTGAAAAATAATTTGAGAACTTGTGCATCATACATACCATCTATTTCTACCTAATGTAGAGTTAATAAATTATTTTGTTAATATGGAAGAACACACTAGAATAAGAGGTAGATACTAATTGGTGGCGACTCGATCGAACCGTCATTTTCTCGAATTCTCCTACATAAACCGAAAATCCATAACCCCACCGTCGAGAATGCCATTTAGCTGACTTATGCCTGCTGAAATAGCAATAAGCACTGTTTTCTTAATAAAAATCATTTAAAAATTAATACTCTCTTTATAATGTTTCACTCCCAAATGAAATTCAATAGGATCCAACATTAATTTTTAGTATTAGATCTCAAATCCTCCTCATAAGTTTAGCATTAATGTTTGCATATACGGCTCATTTTTACGTAAGTCTTCACATCATAAACGACCATTTTAAATATTCAAAATGAATTACATATAAATTTAACCTCCACCAATGTTTTAGGAAACTAAACTAGACCGGTTGGTCGAATTCATAGACCGGTTTCCTTCAAGATGTGGTATTCACCTTGAGCGCTGCTTCGAACTATCATTGGATCGATAAATCGTGACCAACCACAATCGCCAGAAACCGAATCCGCTCATCGGGCTCCTCTTAGTTTTGTCCCAAAAAAGGGCCTCAATCAAACCCATAATAAAAGCAAACGTTGGGTTTGTTGCAATAAATCCACTCATGCCAATGCTATTAGAATTAAGTCCACATAAACAAACTAGAGTTTTAATTAAGTTGGATCATTGAACTTTATATAGGCTAATTATAGGTCCAAGTATGTAAGTACATTCAATGGACAACTGAACCCTATTATAAATAACACATTATATTTAGGTTTAGGGCAACAAAACCATTTCAAAGGGAAGAGAATTTCTCTGTGTCCCATATCTGAAAAGATAAAAGCATTGGATTGTTCTTAGAGCCCACACTCTACGGTCAAGACCTACAAATCAGTTATTGCCTGGAAGATTCACGGACCAGTTTCATTCCGATTAGTATGTATTTTTATTTTTATTTTTTTTGCTTCTGTTGCATATGAAATCATAGATTTCTGGATGGATGTCTCAAGACTCCAACATTTGGTATCAAAGCGGTTTCCTAGATTCCAGATTTGAGATCTTGAGATTTCATAGGTTAATAAAATGAAAAATCATTTTTTTTATTTGATCTACCAGTAGATCTTTTCTTGGAATTGTTAAAAAATAAATAAATAAATAATCAATCTTTATTGATTTGATATTTCGATTATTATTTATTGTTTTTTCAAAGCATATAATTGTGACGCCCCAATTTTCTGGGGTCCCGTTGACAACCCGCGGAATTTCTGTCTTAGGTCATGTTGCACCTAAGTCTTCATACTGGAACGGTACTAACTACCCGTGGACATCGAGTTACCCGGCACCACTTCCATATGTCCCTTCAGCAAGACCCATTCATTCATATTTAAATCTAAAATATGAAAAGAAGACAATTAATTACAATCCGTAAGGGTCTAATCACGACTCTCTTACCATAATTACATACCCAACACACATTTTTTTCATTTTTTTTTTAAACCGTGAGACTCATTTTGGACGTTGTTCCATACACACGAGCCCACCATCGAACACCAAACACAAAGCTGGCCCCACCATGCACTTCACACTCCATGTCATGTGATGTCCTAATGCATAATGCAATGCAATCATGCCATTGCTCATTCATACCATGCTACATATATGATGAGTGCTATATGTGCATGTCTACTCATGCATAATTACCCATGCATCATTTGGACATTTATATAAAAAAGCATACAAATTCAAAATATATCATACTATTCATGCCATCATATCAATACACGTATACATTAACATCACAAGTCACTACTACTTGAGTAGCAACATCCATCACCCTCTAGGCCGAATTGTGACAAGACACATCCATAACTAGCCTACAATAAGTCATGTAATGGCCTTATTCATACAAGCATATCATAAGCCAAACCATTAGAACACACAATTTGACTTCCACACAATTTCAACCAAGTATATTACTCAATTCAAGCAATGATATACTACAATCATATACCAATTGTGGCAAAAATCTGGACACAAATCATTAAACAACCTAAGTTGTAGCAGTCCATAAAAACGGACTATAACTTGAGTTATAGAGGTCTGATTTGGGTGCTTCAAAAGCCTGACATCAAGTTCTCATATAGAGCTACAAGTTCATTGAAGGATACTAGTCCAATTTCTCACTTTTTCCTAGCCGAAAATCAGTCCCAAAAACCTGGATAGTAGGTTCTACTAAAACAAGGCGCTTTTGGGCAAATTCTTAAAACAAACCATAACTCAGTTATAGAGGTTCGATTCAGTGGGATTCAAAAGCCCAAGTTTTCAAATAGGGGATAAAATTTCCGTGAAGGATACTAGTCCAAATTCTCCCTTTTTTCTAACCGAAAATCAGCCCCGAAAACTGGACATCATATAGAGTCAAAACAGGGCACTAATCCCATAACCCATTAATTTGCCAAACAACCCCTTAGGGAAAAAACAGCCAAACAACCCCTTATGGCATTAAAACTCAACCAAACAACCCTTAGAATGGAAAATAAACAAAATTAGGAAGAATCTTTACCTATTGAAATGTGAGCAACAACCCGAGGAAGTTCTGCAAACACTTCCCGAACTCGAAGCTTTCGACTTCCGAAACCTCCCGCTTGAAACCCAGCTGAAACTTTGGAAGCTGGTGGCCCACATCGTAGCCTCGCGAGTAATCCGACGGCTATGGCCCCCCCCTCCGTCGGAAGACGATCACCCGATCTCCATAGATCATAGAGAGAAGGAAGAGCTTCTCCTTCATCTCTCTCCTCTCTCTCTTCTTCTCTCCCTCTCCTTCTTTTCTCTTCTTTTTTTCCCCTTTCTTTCTTTTTGTTATTCTTTTTAACTTATTCTAAGTTCAGTGTGTGGCCCTCATGGTGCCACGTGTCACACTATCCTGTTTCCTGACTGCTCCTACCTCAAACAATTCATTTTTTGTCCCTGCTCAAGTTCAATTTTTTTTAAATGAACTTTACTTGAGTTATTTCCTAACTCCTGAGATTCTCATTTTAAATCTCGTCCCAGGGTCATTGAATAACCATCCACCCAAAGAAATCACAAAAATCCGACTGTCTCAGAATTCGCCGAAATCTTTTTGGGCAACTAGATTTTGCGAGACAAATCCAATGGTGAAATCCGTTTTGTCATCTGAGATCTAGAGAATTTTCCAGGTTTCCCTGAAGCATTCTGGAAATTTTATTATTTTTTCCATTTTTTAGAAAAATTAAATTTTTCCCGGGTTTTACATTCTTCCCTGTCACACCCCGATTCCCCGGTCCCACCAGAAGGGCGGATCCGAACCTAGTCCGGGGCGCGAGACTATATACTCGGACTCATTGACTTGTTCTTTATCAGAGTTGAACTTGTACCTATGGGTATACAAACAATTTCTGTAATAACAAAAATCATTTACATATACAAAAGAACTACCACCGGAGTGGTGTCCATCAAAATCTATACACATATACTGAGTCCCATTTACTTATACATGTACATTTGCTATTGAATATATTTTGTAGCAGCGGAATACAAAATATAATCATACTCCTTCATTGGAGTTTACATCTTATACAAACACTTATACATATACATATCTAATACAAACACTGAGATTACAAGGCATAGTGAGAGCACTTATCTCTCGAAATTACCGCTTCGGGCTGATGTGGATGTCCCGTTTCTTTATCCTTGTCTTCTTTTCCTGCACCTACTTAAAGAACCCGTATGTTTTCACGCTTAGTGGGAAACATACGTGGATCTAATTAATAACAATAATCGTCGTCATAATCTTTTTACATTTACTTTTCCTTATGCATATCACGAAACCTATTCTTATGTGACTTCGAACTCATATCATATTATACATGTAGGTTTTATCCTTTTCAGATTCCATATCATTATCATGTTCGTATTACTTCCATGTGTCATGTCTTTTACATATTGTAACTCATATCTTCTACATGTATGACCAATCAGATCATATTCAGAATAAACTTATACGTATACAATGACAAGTTGAAACAGATCAGAGTCTTATCAAATACATACAGGGTCAAATCAGACTGATACAGATACAAATCAGATACGGACATTAGTCCCTAGCAGGTACAGATCACATCAAATACATATACCAGATTCATACATATTCCGAACATATCCAAAAACAAACAGATTTTTCGGTTTATATCATAATCATATTTAGACTTATACAATTTCTTATGCTTATAACAGACTTATGCTTATTCGGATTTTCCGTAGGACTCAGACTTGTACTTATAGCAACTTTATGCTTGTCTCGTATCTCCTAGGGAGCATGCAGCTATTCTTGTACTTCGATCTTATACTTATATATTACTAACTTATTCTTTGTATTTCTGATCTTATACTTGTATTTCTGAAAGCATATGATTTGACTTACTGATCTTATAATTTGTATTACGTAGTTTATACGTAGAGGAACCCGTAGCTGCGCTAGAGCGCGTAAATGAATTTTCTCCTTATCGCTCATTATTCAAATTCTTTTCATGTTTATGTTCCATGACTTATCATACAAATAGAACATATGGCACCCTATGGTACAAAAAAGTAGCAAAGAAGTATGCTAAGCATACTGGGTCTTAATCATGTACTTTTTGATTAGTGCCCAAAAAGTGCTATTTTGAACCCTATTTATTATAGGTTTTGAGTGTTTTTTGTGTATTAATCATTCTAATTAACCCGACGGTAACATTGTCCCTACTATTCTACCGATTATTTTTGCGGGCTAATTTCAGAAGTTCGCAGTTATTTATGCCGAAGTTGTTGAGTCGATCCAAGCACGAAGAATTCGAGTCAAACTTAGCATTGCATATCAGAGACCAGAAGGAAAGAAGAGCAAAAAATACAAAGAAAATGGAGTGTAGAACAAATTGGGTGCAAAATTGTCTCTGCGTGCACTGTTCACCCCACCAACAACTGTTCACTTTTCCTGCAGTTACACACTTTTGCGTTTTTGTTACAATTTCTTGTTTCTTCCTATTTTAACCCTTTTAATAGCTTTTGTTTTGGTTCATTTTGTAACTTCCCTTGCTCTGAGCACTATATAAGCTCATTCAAGCTCCTGTAAAATCAACTTTCAATCAATCAATAAAATTTGAAGGGATAAGCTTTCAACTCTCCCTCTTTTTGCACTTTCTCTCATCTTTCTCTCATTTTCTTTTCCCTTTCTACGCTAAACATCCCTTGAGGATGACAAATCAAGGGATGGTTGGCTAAACCCCCTCCATCCTTGAAGAGGAAGGCTACTGGCTACGCTTTAAGGTAAGATTTAGTTCTGCTTAACGCTAGCAAAGCATGGGTATTTGTGTTCATATTTACAATCTGTTTAAATCCTTCGAGATGCCTCGACAACTTCGCATTTGGCAATCGCTTGGGTTCAATGGATGCTTATCATAGATCCACTAAGATCCTAAGTAGTTTGCCTTCTATGAGTCACCGCAGTATATCGTGGATCGTGTGTTCTCGACCGGCCAAGGATTATTTATGCTTATTAAATGCCATGTTTCAAGAAGGAAAGTTTTAGGGTTTAGGTTTTAATTCCAAATGAAGATCCGGTTCGAGAAATGACTATATGTCATCATCCCAACACGAGGTGACCCTGTGGACATGTCAATGCCTTAGAATCCTACACCAACGGCCCGAGACTTCAAGGAGTTCTCTTTTCCAATTTTATTTCAAGTTATATTTAGTTTGCAACTCAACAACCCCACACGTGCTTAACAAAACCCGAAAACTAAAAGAGAAAATACCATTTTCAATCAATTGCATTTCCTCTCTCAAGAAGAAAACCCATCCCCGTGTTCGACCCTAGAGCCACTATATTTCATTAGCTTCGCTACGGCAGTAGGATTTAGGATATAGATTTTGTTGATTCTGATACACCTACTTTGCATGCGAATCAAATGGCGTCGTTGCCAAGGATGGTGCCTAAGTGCGAATGATGACCTGTTGAACACTAGATCCTCATCACAAGTTCTCGTGAATTTTCAGATATATATCTTTGTTTTCAGGTGTTTAATGTTGTTTCATTTTATTTCGTTTTTAGCCAATCCTACCCCTTTTGGTAGGTTGTTCCTTGTTTCAGGTGTTTCCGTTTTTATTCTTATTGCAGTAGGTTCGTGGTTCCGCATTGGCTAGAGTTTCTTAATCAAGGTCAATTTGAACCCAATGAAGAGGGACAAGATTCAAGTAGCATGTGGTGGGGTAAACCCTAGTGCATATATGTCCGTCGGTGGGATTATAGAAACAAGCCATGGCAAAGTCACAAGAACCCATGGAGAGGAACTAAAAATGAATATAGGTCCATGAGGGACTATAGAAACTAATGGATGAGTTCACCATATGGTAGTACTTACAACCATAGTTGGAGGAATCACACAGATTCCTCATGGGAACCAAGACCTCCACAGCATGCACCTCCTGAACCTCTATATTATGCTTCAACTCCTTAGTCACCTCAGCCACCACAATCAATCCCTCCATTTAAACAAGCCATTTGCATCTACCCGTATAGTGGATGACTTTGTGGAAAGATAAGGATTAATGCCCATTCGAATCGAGAATTGTCACCGTGGAAGACAATTTGAACAAGAAATTAGATGGGCTGAAATGCCCTTGGAGCAGCATAAATGGACAACCAACAAGACTCCATTGAAACCTCATCGATCAAGTATAGCAATGTCCATCGAGGAAGAGGCCAAAGTGACACCATGGTGGGAGGGAGCAAGGTCAACAACAGCCCACACCGTGGTTTATGATTTTATTGAATTGTCAAGGTTGTCTAAATCCTCAGTTATGTGTGCTGTTGTTTTTCTAAGGGAGAAGAAAGAAGAAATCATTCCCTTTATAACCGAAGGAGTGGCGTGGAAAAGAAGCAAAGGGAAGAGCCCAAAAGCATGTTCTCAAACCATTTCCCACATAATGAACCCCACTGCCAATGCCCAGGCCACCTACAACTCCACCGCGCAGCACTCTATCCCGAACCATACATATCCGCTTATACCTGCATCACGCTACACACCCGAGAGAACTCGGTAAAATCAGGCCGCCCCATCTGCACCGGCCGGTGTGCACAATTTTAGGATGTTAGTGGCCACGGTCCAAACCTTTTCCACTACATCAAAGACATCAGCAGCTACTTATACTGCATGGCACAATGGATGGCTCAAAAAGCTGGTTCAGGTTTTGAGCACCTGGACCTCAGCAATTCTACCAAGACGAGGGGCATGGGCTTAAAGCCTTTAATTTCTGCTCTAAGCCAACCTGGGGAGCCACCGACTTAAGGCTCGCTACCGGGTGGATGGGTGGAGTTTAGCAAGTTGTAGGTGTTGGAGTTTCAAATCAGTTCTGAGTCCTGCAGAAACCCGGGAGAGTTAGTGGTCGAAAAGATCCTTATGACTTGGTGCCCTAAGCCTTAATCGTCGGGAGTCACCCAGATCCCCTCGCTACATGGACTCTTTGGTGAGGCCGATTCCCAAGATTGCACTCTACAACACAAAAAAGAGTTGTGGAATAAGAGTGGGTCCTAATCTATTTAGGTTTGTTTGTGTCCTAAGCGGAGGAAGTAGCTTGGTTGGGGGAGAGGCCAGGCTTATTATGCTGAGAATCGATCAAACAAACACATAGATTTTAGTGTGGTGCTTGTCGATTCAACGAGATGGAGTGCTCTTTTGATACTCAATTTCGTATGTCATTCATTCTTCAAGATAGTTATCGACAAGGCTTTGATGATTCTTACTTAGGTTAGGCATTACTCATTCACAACCTGAAATATCATTTTTGTGAACATTATTTTGTTATCGCTTATGCTCTCTTTCTTTCTTTCTTCATCGCTAAGGGACTAGCAAATGCGTAGGTCAGTGTGATTAGTGCCTAAAAAGTGCTATTTTGAACCCTATTTATTATAGGTTTTGAGTGTTTTTTGTGTACTAATCATTCTAATTAACCCGATTTGCACACTAAGGTCCCTACTATTCTATTGATCGCATTTTGTGACTAATTTTGTAGTTTTTGCAAGCTATTTATGCCAAAATTGTTGAGTCGATCAAAGCACGAAGAATTCGAGTCAAACTCTATGATTACGTATCGAGACCGTAAGGAAAGAAGAGCAAGTAAAATACAAAGAAAATGGTGCATAGCACACATTGCGCGAACACTCACAAGACTGCCACCCTTACGTGACCTGCTCAATCCCACCGTACCACCTGCTCTCACTTTTCCCGCAAGCACGCTACGCTTTGTTACCTCGTTTTTCCTATTTTAACCCTTGTAATAGCTTTTGTTTTGGTTTGTTTTGTAACTTCCCTTGCTCTGAGCACTATATAAGCTCAATCAAGCTCTTGTAAAATCAACTTTCAATCAATCAATAAAATTTGACGGAAGGAGCTTTCAGCTCTCCCGCTTTTTGCACTTTCTCTCATTTTCTTTTCCCTTTCTCGACTGCCAAACATCCCTTGAGGATGACAACTCAAGGGATACATAAACCCCTCCATCTTTGAAGAGGAGGGCTACTGGGCGCCTGCTTAAGGTAAGATTTGGTTCTATTTTTAACGCAGCGCTACGGGTATTTCGTGTTCCATATCTTGCTACTCCAAGCTTAAACTTTCAGATGCCTTGATCGACCGCATTTGGCAATCTTAGTCTCGTTGATGCTTATTGCTGCATCCACTGAGATCTCTGCTTAGTTGTCTTCTATGAGTCAACGTAGGTAGACTGTGTGGACGGTGTTATGACTGTCAGGGACATTTATGTCTATTAAATGCTATGTTTCAAGAAGGAAAGTTTGTGTGGTTTAAGTTTAATGCCAAATGAAGATCCGCCGGAAATGCACTATATAGTCATCATCCCAACACGAGGAAAAAGACCCGGGGACATGTTGAATGCCTTAGAATCCTACACCAATGGCCCGAGACTTCAAGGAGTTCTTTTTTCCCAATTTTATTGCAAGTTATATTCAGTTTGCAACCAACAACCCACACTGTTTTTAACAAAAACCTGAAAATCCAAAGAGAAAATACCATTTTCAATCAATTGCATTTCTTCTCACAAAGAAAACCCATCCCCGTGTTCGACCCTAAAGCCATTATACTGCATTAGCTCCGCTACGGCAGTAGGATTTAGGATATAAATTTTGTTGATTCCGATACACCTACTCTGCATGTGAATCACTTTTTGGTATAAGTGTATTCATCAACGTCTACATACTACATATCTATAGTCGTCTACCTAGACCGGGAACCGTGAATGAGATGGACACAGTACACCAGGAACTCGAGGGTATGGTATAGTACTGAACTGATACGTGCCCGCTTCACGCATCGGTGCCGTAGTTACCACCGTGAGTGCCGAAGCATCGATCAAAACGCAAGCTCGCCCACGCAAACGTAAGTGCCGTAAGACTCAGAGTGCCGAAGCACCGATCAGAACGTGTCTGCCCACGCAAATGTAAGTGTCGTGAGCAATTCTAAGGAAAGGCCGAAGCACCAATCAAAACATGCCTGCCCATGCAACAGAAGTGTTGTAGCACTTAAGGAGTGCCAAGCACGATTAGAACATGCCTCGCCCATACACAGAAGCGGTCGTAGCACCGCAGAGTGCGTCGGGGTTAACGATCGTAATGTCCACTCATTCATTCTTCTAGCCCTAGGTAGTCATACTATCATATGTCTTTCAGAACTCATAACCTATCTTAATCAAATTCTATCTTAATATCATTTATGTAGATCTACCAGGTCTTTATCTATTCATAGCCTTCTTAATTCGCTATCACTTGTTCATTCATGTATTTCATATCATTTGTTATCTTTTCTGGTTATATGATAATAACTATATATAACTTAACCACATTATGTGTTCATGACATATTGCCTTCATGTTCGTGGTTCATGTTTCAGCTCGCTTTCATTTCATATCACATTCATGTTTCATGAACACATCTATACATATTGCATTTCCTATATTTTTCGTGATTACGTCTCTGCCGCATATGGCATTTCATATACTTATACTAAGATGACACCTATGTATTCACACATCATTCATGTATTCTGTTCCTCTCTATGAATCTATTTACTTAGAAATTGGAATCTCTAATTGAATCTTTCTAAACCTCGTTATGGCATTTTTCATGCCAAACTAGTCATTTTGCCCATTTTACACTAGGAACAGTTTGAAATACCCATTTTAAGAGGTCTTAACCCATATCTGACACTAGTTCTTTTGTATTTCTTTATTAAGGTGCTATGGTTCTTCTCCAACTGGAATCACCCAAATCAAAGCACCGAAACTCAAGATATGTCCTAAATCAAATTCCTGGACTACTCTATGTTAAAAAACTGAAGCAGAAATTGGCTTGAACATAACCCTACTCAGTGAATTGCACACATGTAGCCGAATTTGAAGGTACCTATTTCTCAGGAGTTTTGCTCTGGAAGTCTAGTTTAACCAGAAACTTGAATCACTCAAATCGAATAATAAATGACCAAGGTATGGCGAAAATACTAACACTGGTCCAAAATAGAAGATAAGTACCTATCGAAAATTCTGGCACCTGGCATCATGGCATAACACTTATGGTACCGGTACCACTCTGTTTGGTACCGGTACCACCCCTCGAAATTTCCCATAAATGGTGGTTTTTCTACCCTTTTTCCATATTTTTCCACCCACACCAACTCAATAAGCAATACACACTTCAAAACCACTCCATATTCATCTTGTAACCTATATTCTACTCAAATCATCTTTCAATACATATCTTTCTTCAAAAACCTTCTATGAATTACTCCCAAAACAACTCTAATATAGATCATAACCCATACACAAACCAAACACAAAGATTAGTTAGGGTTTGTTCTAAACCCTAACTTAATTACTTGCAATTTAACCATGAATCCAACCTAAAAGAGAGGATTCTATACTCTTGATTCCATACTCTTGATTCCATACAAGAATTCATTCTAGGGTTAGGTTTCTTACAACCCACAACCCACAAACATGTATCCATACAAGAAATCCAAGTAATCCATACTCAATGTTAGATTCCTATACTTTATCTGAGACTTCATTTGGTATTTTACCAACCCTATATTCAAGAGGGAATCTAAAGGTTAGGATGAAATCAACATAACCCTAAGTTAGGGACTAGCATTAACCATACAATTGCATGGAAACCATACAAAACCTTAGAATTCATAGAGCTCCATACCTTTGCTCTTCTCCTCTTTCTTCTTCTTCTCTTCCTCTTCTTCCCTCTTCCTCTCTTTCTCTTCTTCTCCTATTCTCTCTTTCTCTTTCACGTTTTTTGGTCTCTCAAAATGAGAGACCAATTAATCTCTATCCTCCTTGGTTTAATTCTTTCTTTTAATTTCACTTGGTCCTTAGGCCATGTTTGGCCAAATCAAATAAACCCATTCGTTTTAAGTCTCTCTAATCATTTATAATCACATAACTCCTTCTATTTGCATTTCTCATTTTCAAGCATTTATACATTAACCCATAGTCTTCCCATTTATGACCAATTAGGTCCTCAAGGGGTAAATTACATATTTACCCTTTGCTCTCAGATATCTGGTCTATCGCTTTTATTCGAAAATTCCATTTAGTTTTCTTAATATACCCTAAACAAGTCCGAAACCGGCTAGTGGTATATTGCAGTGTTACATTCCCTTAAAAGAATTCTCATTCCAATTCCCACACACACCGCACACACAATCTCATGCATATGCACGCTCATTTAACATCAATGACTAAACATACCTTCTTCCTGAACAAGAAGGATCGCTTGGCACGCATGGTGTCTTTCTTAAGACCCCATGTTGCATCCTCTACCCACCTAGCTTCACCTGGCCTTGCTTCGCATAACCCAATCCCGCTAATATCCACAATACCTGACAGTCCCTCCTTGAAGGTTCCATCTACATTAACAACAAGCTCTCCCACCCACCACATGAGCCTGACTGGGTGTATTTCTTGAGCATGGAGACATGTAACATCGCATGTACTCTCAACAAGATTGGCAGTAAAGCCAACCAGTATGCAACTATACCTACCCTCTTGAGTAACTCGAAGGGCCCAATATAACTCGGCAATAGCTTTCCCCGCTTGCCGAACCTGACCACTCCTCTCTAAGCATTACCTTCAAGAAGAAGTGATCTCCTACCTCAAACTCTAGAGGTAAACAACGCCTGTTAGTGTAGCTCTTCTGCTGGCTCTGAGCCATGAGAAGATTCTTCCATATCAAATCCACCTTCTTAGAGGTGTCTCTAACCAAATCCGGACCCATGATGGATCTCTCTCCCACCTCCATCCAAAAAAATCGGAGATCGACATGGCCTCCCATACAAAGCCTCATAAGGTGCCATCCAGATGCCGGGTAAGGATAATCTTGTTGTGTTTCTAACTCTAACAAGGGAAAATGCTCCTCCTAGCTACTATTAAGATCCAGGACACATGCTCACAGCATGTCCTCTAAAACCTGTATAGTTCTCTCTTATGGGAATGAAAAGTAGTGCTCATCATCAACCGTGTTCCCATGGCTCTCTGGAAACTCTTCCAAAGCGAGTCAGAACCTGGGGGATCCCCGGTCCGATATGATACAGACCTGCACCCATGCACCTGATAATATCTCAAATGTATACCCTACGTAATTCCTCCAAAGCAGGAAGGTCATCCGCATCTATTAAAAATGCACGACTTAGTGAGCCTGGCCCACTATCACCCAATAATCGTATCATGCTTACGATGTCCATGGAAAGTGAGTCACAAAATCCATCGCTATATTGCTTCCCATCTTCCACTCGGGATACTCCCTAATGGCTGAAGTAGCCCCGTCGGCCTCTAGTGCTTAGCCGTCACCACACCCGACTGCACTCTGGGCCTAATGGATCACTCATCTCGCGTCCTGCCCCGGGACTCAATCACTCGCCGCAGTGGGAAGGCAATGGACGCTAAACTCCCTAAGACACCTTGTTGGATCAGACAGAAATTTCAAACCTGCTCTATAACCTCGAGCATCTGCCACTCCCGGGAAGCTACACTAGCCAATACTCCCAGTGACTTCATACTGAGCGCGTCGGCCATCACATTTTCCTTACCATGATGGTATTGCAAAGTGAAGTCATAATCCTCCAGATACTCCATCCATCTACATTGCCTCATGTTGAGGTCCCGCTGTGTAAAGATATACTTCAGAATTTTATGCTTCGAAAACACCTCGAACTGCTCACCATATAGGTAGTGGCGCCAAATATTCAAGGCGAAGACTATGGCCACCAACTCCATGTCATGCATGGGGTAATTTCTCTCATGATTCTTTAACTACAAAGAACCATAAGCTACTACCCTCCCGGATTGCATCAAAACACATCCCAGTCCGTCCTTCGAGGCATCACAATACACTGTGTACCTTTGTCCCCTTTCCGGGACTATCAAAATAGGAGCTGAAGTAAGCCTCCTTTTCAATTCCTGGAATGCCTTTTCACACAGGTCATTCCACTCGAATTTAACCTCCTTCCAGGTCAATCTCGTCATAGGTGCAGCTAATCGAGAGAAATCCTCAATGAATCTCCAGTAATACCCTGCCAGTCCCAAGAAAATTGTGTATCTCAAAGACTGACTTCGGCCTCTCCCAACTTATAACTGCTTCGACCTTTCTTGGGTCCACTGATACACCAGAAACTGACACTACATATCCCAAGAATCTCACCTCAGTAAGCCAAAACTCGCACTTACTGAACTTAGCGTACAACTGATGTTCTCTAAGGGCCTAAAGAACAATTCTCAAGTGATCCTCATGCTCCTCCTCAGACTGGGAGTAAATCAAAATGTTGTCCACAAAGACCATGATGAACTAATCTAAGTAAGGTTGGAATTCCCTATGCATGAGATCCATGAATGTCGCTGGAGCATTCGTCAAGCCGAATGGCATCATAGTGAACTCGAAATGCCCGTATCGCGTCCTAAATGCTGTCTTAGGAATATCCGCCTCCCTAACTCTCTCATGTCGATAATCCAAGACGGTTATTCATTTCGAGTAGACGCGCTCCTATCAACTCGATCAAACAACCATCAATCTTTGGTAACCGATATCGATTCTCGACGTAACCCTATTCAATCGTAGGTAGTCACGCACGGGCCGAAGGGTCTTGTCCTTCTTCTAGCAAACGTAACCGTAGAGCGCCCCATGGTGAGGTGCTCAATAATGAAACCTCGTCTAACAACTCCCGTATCTGACCTTAAGTTCTCAGAATCTCATCCCAAGGCTATCCTATGTGAGTCATAGAATGGCGACGCATCAGTGGTGTAACTCGACATAATTCTACATCCTCGTAGGTAACCCTGCGAGTTCATCCAAAAGGACATCCTCATACTCACAAACCACTCGAGGTAGACTCAAATCCTATCTCACCTTGTCCTCCAGGGTAAGGCTTGCTAGCCAACCCATCAACTATCCATGCCACCTAGAGTCGTATACAGTCTGGGATAAAGCATTGTGCTTTTCTCCCTCAAACATAACACAAATCCCGTCTTGTGTGTAAGAAGTAACTCTCCTACGATCACAGTCAATGATGACTTGGTGTGCCGTCAACCAGTCCATTCTAAGGATGACATCAAACTCCGACATGTCTATGACCCTTAGGTCCACAGTGAGTAGAATCCCGGAGATCTCTAACTCACCACCCCTACATATCATATCCACACTCACCCTAGTTCCTAGGAGAGAGCTCACATACGACGACTTTTCCAAGATCTCAATCTCTAAGCCCAAACTTTTCACACATGATGCAACAATCAACATGAATATGATTCACCCGAATTTAAACAACACTCTTGTCAAGAAGTGTGAGAGTAGAAATACCTCGTGATATCGACTGATTTGCAAGCTCCACACAGACACCTGGTAGACATGCCCTTGGGTCCCTAGTCCCCGTCTCGACCTCGACCCATGCCCCTCGGCCCATGTTGCTCGTCATGGAACAAGAGGGTGCTTGCAGCAGTTCCCCAGGATCATACCGGCTCCCGGCCCACGCTTCGCAAGGGGATAACAAACTCCGCTTCGTGCATGTCCCACTAATGACGGGATTGTGGTGTCCCATAACTTCGTCCTCGCCGCTAAGGGCAATCCCGCCAAAGTCCAAGCCGGTAACAATGGAACACGCTTTACCCCGACCGGCTAGGATCCCCAAATGTCTCCCACCCCGATCGATCGACCTCGCCTCGGGTCCTCACACGACTGCTCCTAAGATCCGTAAGTAAGCATAAGTATTTTGCTTCTTCCTAGAGCTAGAAGCATGATTGATTCTCCCTTCCTCTTGAAGAATTAACACCCATGTCACGCATGCTCAGGTGTCATCCACTTTCTTCAACGCCAAAGTCAGCTCGACCATCGAAGTTCTCTCCCATATATGTCGAGGATGATGTGCCCAAACCTCCGGAGGTTACCGTCCTCACTCGCCCAATCGCTGCACCAGTTCGTGCAATGGTAGTAGCCACAACTCTCGTCGGCACAAGTGATGGCAACTACAATACTTCATAGCCCGACAAGGCCCAAAAGTGCTATTTGAGTCCTATTCAAGATAGGTTTTGAGTGCTTTTACACTAATCATATGAATTGAGCCAATGAACATGTGCAGTCACTTAGTACCACCGATTCCATTGAGTTTGTTTTTGGTAATTTTGCGCTTTTGCGTTGCCTTAGCTAATAATTTCAAGTCCGATGTCAAGTCAGGCCGACGTCGAGAGGGATTCACAAAGGATTTCACTAACCAAAATGAAGAAATGTGAAGTGGAATTGATGAAAGGATGATGCAAGGCAAACAGGAGGAAACCGTATTAATTATGCATTGCGAAAAATTTCGCAATCTATAGCGAATATTTCGCAATCCTACAAATTTTCGCTATGCAAAAATTTGCTGGCGACTTTCGCCAGCTCAGCGAAAATTAATGCTCACTGCTTAAAATTTTGATTTTCTATCTCTCAGGATTTTCGCTAGCTTAAATGAATTCTTCGCCATGCTACTAAAATCGCATAATAAAACTGGGCCGCCCTAGTGTTTTGATGTTTTGATTCCAACCACCACGCTTGGGATTAATTACCATGTCATTCCTATTTGTAATTTCATATTTTAGGCCTTTTGTCATTTTCAATAATATCAAGTTGACTATATAAGCTCCCCTACAACTTTTGTAACCCTAACTTTTCCATTTTATGCAAGTTTCCCGCAGCTTTTCATTTTAGGTTTTATTTTGCTCTCTTTTCTCTCCTCTTTCTCTCATTTTCTCAACTGCCAAACACACCCCTTGAGGATGACAACTCAAGGGATGCTTGGCTAAGCCTCAAAGCCTTGAAGAGGAGGGTTTCTAGCTTGGTTTAGGGGCTACTGCAGGTTGTCCTCATGCTTTAAATGATACAGGTACTGCATTTATGGCTCCAAACTTTCCAAACTAGGGTTTAATGCTATTTAATGTCTTTCCTTTGGTCAATACTTCACATAAAGCCAGGTTCAAGGCATCTAATTTAGATGCACCGACATTCTTGGGATATCATTTACGCCATTGAAATGAGGTTAAATGCTAGGGTTTTAAACTGACTGGGACATTGAATGCTTAGTATTTGATTGGACTCAAATAGGAGTGGTTCTAGGGTTAGGTTTCATAGCTAAACAAAGATCCGGTTTTGGCTTTGACTATATGTCATTTGCCCTATCACAGGAAATGACCCCCGAGGACACTATAATACCCTTGTTATTAAGCTAGGTGACCCAAGCCTTCAAGGTTACCATTTCACACTTTCATTTAAGCTATTTCAGTTATCCAGTGAACAACCAACTCCCCTGTTTTTAACCAAATCCACAAATCCAAACAAAAGCCTCACCATTTTCAAACATCAATGCGAATCATTCGTGGGATGAAAACCCATCCCCGTGTTCGACCCTAGACCGCTATGCTGCAGTAGCTTGACTACGGCAGTAGGAGGAGTATAGGAAACAAATATTGTTGATTCCGGATCACCCTACCGTGGCATGAATCAAATGGCGCCGTTGCCGGGGATGGTGCCAAACTACGAGTGATGAGTTGATATGTACTTGTAATCCATTACAAGCGCTGCGACCTTTCAATCCTTTCACTTCATTCGCTTCAACAACAAGTTTTCTAGCGCTACTATTAATCGTTTTGTTTCATACACCAATTTTTTTGTTTTAGCTAACACCGAATTTTTATGTGTTTTGTTTTGCTTTGTGTCATTTTTTGTAATGTGTGTTTATGCAAAGACTGGACAGAGGGGATATCGTGATTGGCAAAGAGTGAGAGTGCACCTGAGCAAGACTCCGTGAACCGGCAGGTACAAGTGACCAAATGGATCCTCACCTGAGGAACGAACAAAGTCAACAAGCTAACCCTATGAATCCAACAAAGATACGTGCTCGATGAGGGATCACATACACCCTCCTAGAGTTAGTGCTCCTTCCCCGCATCATACCTCCCGCCGAGGGATGTAGCAAGGAGACCCAACCTAAGGCTCCCGGCTTTCCCACATTCACTTGTGGCGGGAGGTAATGAAAATCCATATTCACACATACCTGATTTTGAGGAAGTATGCATAACTTCTTTTAAGGAGGGTATAACCGCATATGGAATTGCCAGTTGAAGGCATTCCCATTAACCTCAAGGACAAAGCCAAAATATGGCTCAATTCATCTTCAAGGGGTCGAGAACGATTAGAAATCACGATCTTCGTCGAATTTTTGAAGAAATTCTTCAAGACAACCAAGACCAACAAGCTTGAAGACGCACTACATCTACCCATTTCATGACAATGAGAAATTCTATCGTTGTCGAGAGGTTCATGGAGACCATCAACACGTCCACACCATGGTTTTGATACATGGATGCTAGTGAATCATTTCTATAATGGTATGTCCCCCGCCATGAAGCAACCGCTTAGAAACCAGTGTGTGTAGGTGATTTTTTTTGAGCAAAATCCGTATGAAGCCATGGATTTTGAATTATGTGGTTGAAATTTCCAAGGCTTGGGATGAACCGAATCCAAGGGAAACTGAAAATGAAGCTCGACCCACCAAAGGGGGAGGTGACTTATGCACCCTTCCGAAGATATGGAAATGAAAGCAAAGAATATCAAACCCTAGCTAGGAAGATGGAAGAACCGAAGGAAAAGGCTCCAAGAAGTGTGCAGATCGAACACACTGTGCCAAACCCATGCATCAATCGTCACCCAATCGTCCATCCGTGAGAACACTATCCGAATGCCCCCCGTTGAAGGGATTCATGTCGAGCATGCTAATGCCGCTGGCCAATACAAGCCACAACCAAATGCCCCATACCTAACACACTACAATTCCACTTTCAAAGAATCAACCAATCTCCCGAAAACCTAATCCCCCCGCTCTATGTGCCCCCGCTGCAAATGAACAGTTTGGTTCCTCATCTCAACCACAGCCATCATCATCCTCTTCTCCCGCTAACAAGCTATATTGAATGTGAGCAAGGTGGTAGGCAATTTTGTGGAACAAAAGGGATCAACGTAAAATTAAGTAACAAAGAATTGATACCGTAGAAAGTACATTGAACAGTTAATAGATGGGCTTGAGAGAACCTTAATCAGAAAATCATAACCCACAAGATTCAATCACAAAGATCAACAACCCGCCGGAGGTACAGAGAGAGGAAGGTTCCCCTTCCCAAACATTGCCAAATCCAAAAGGAGTCCATGAGGTGTTCCGCCCCAAAGAATTTAGGGGATGGATGAAGTGAAAGCTATCATCACTCTGAGAGTGGAAAAGAGATAGAGCAACCAGTGCCCATAACTGCTGAAGAAACATGCAAGGAAAAGGAAGCTGAGCCTGAAAGGGTAATAATCAGTGAAGACCCAGTGAAGAAAAGCATGCCCCCTCCATTTCCCCAAGCATTGAGAGGCAAGAAAAAAATCCCAAACCAAGTTGAAATTTGGGAGGTGCTAAGGCAAGTGAAGGTAAACATTCCACTGCCGACATGATTAAGCAGTCCCAAACCTATGCAGTTCTCAAGGACCTCGCATTGTCAAGAAAGGGCAAGGCATTGAAAAGAAAGTTTCCTAATCGAGCAAGTCGCAGTTATAATCCAGAGCAAGACCCCAGTCAAATACAAGGATCTAGGATCCCCCACAATTTCGCCAACATTGGTAGATTTTGGCATAGACAAAGCACCGCAGATTTCAAGCTGCTTGTAAACCCACGCCTACTTCACGGCGCTAGGTTTAGGGAGCTCAAACCTACCAACATCACTTTGTCATCAGTCGATCGATCAGTGAAAATTCCTAAGGAATATTGAGGATGTCTTGTAAGGTGGACAAATTTACTACCCAAGACTTCGTAGTGCTTTGATACCGGAGCCAATAGCAAATGTGGCCCAATCATGTGCCAATTATCCCTGAAGACCATTAAGCACGCTAATGCATCATCAATTGCTCAAATGGAGTCATGCGCCACATTTGGCAACATGACATCGAGCTCAATATTTCACTTGAGTAACAAGCACAAACTAGTGGAAAATGGCAATCAAGGGACTAATGAAGTTTGCTCAGTTGGCCCAAATGCAGAGAAGCCAAATGTCCATAAATTACACGAATTGGCTAAGGAAAATGAAACAATTGGTGGAGGATTGAATGCTTTAGTCATTCCTGCAGAGTCAACAATCAGCCCAAAATCACCTAGTGAGAAGAAAATTAACAAGAATGGACCAAGCATGGAGGCTGCAGCACAAGCCACTGCCGGGGTTAAGGAGCTCCTCCTCCTTGACCATCCATGAGTAAATCGGTGAAATTGAGCTGGTTTGCGTCCACCGAACCAAATCTGCAGCCTAAAATTTTTTTGGTTTTGCTTAAAATTGGTCAATTTTTATAAGATAGTTATCTTTAGTAACTTTCCTTTTTAGTAGCCTAATTTTAATTTTATTTTATCTTTATTCTTAGGTTTATGTTAAAAATAATAATTATTTTTTATTTTTGTTTTTAATCTGCCTAAATCAAATTTTATTTTTATTTGCAAGATGAATCTCGTTTACAAGAATTTCTCGCCTATTGTAGCTTAAATTAGCTCGGCAAAGGGTCCTTCCTAGCCACCTCACCCGCTCCCATAAGTGAGTGAGGGGGCCTCACTTTCGGCCACAGCCCACCAGCCCCTAGCCTCCCTTGCTCGTGTGAGCCATCCGCCCAAGCTCAGTCCCCCCGGGCCTTGCTCTCCCTCCCTGCAAGGTCCCTGCCTCTGCCTCCCCGCCGCCGCGCGAGGCCCATGCTCCTCGTCTCTCTCGCCGAGCCCCGGCTAGCCCCCCGTGACCGCCATTAGCCGAGCATAGCGCCGGGGAGCCGGCCGTGCCTCCGAGCCCCCACCGGCCGTAGCCGCACGCCGCCGCCCTCGCCACCGGCCGGCAGCCCGCAGCCGCCCTGCGGCACTGCCCCAGCTCCTCCCGTCTAGCCCAACCGAAGCCCCGGGTCCGGGCCGCCGAGCGAGCCGCAGCAGACCGCCACTCCTACCGTGCGCCGCCCCCCGGCCCGCCCGAGCAAAGCTCTCCACTGGCTGCACATGGTCCGGCACCCGGTGGTTACCGCTCGCACCTAGGGTCAAATTTGAGGAGCCAGGCACTTCAACAACTGCAGGTGTCCATTCTTCGGGCCTCTCATACACTCGACATACGTGGCTTCCTCCGTAGAGGCCCCACCGCCGTCCCGAGGAGCCTCTCGTGGACCCCGAGGTATCGGGATCAGATGGACCCGGTCCCTTCCCCTGGGCCCTCGTAGACGACGAGGGGAGGGCCCCGACCCTCCGCCGGCCGCACAGACCGGAGTCCTCGACATCTCGGCCTCAGCCATCACCTTCCCCAGCAGAGGAGAGCTCATCGCCCCATCTATCACCGGCCTCGAGGATTAGGCGGCCATTATTCATTGAGACCCCGATACCAAGGAACGTAGATCTGCGCGACAGACTTCCATGGCGAGTCATTCTACGATGTACCAGCATTGACCGCTGACCCCCGATTCAGAGACTCCATGAGGCTGATCAATGCCAGCACTCCCGCCGCCGCTCAGACACCGCGACAGCTCTATTATCCCTCTCGGTGTTTCCGCCTACCACTCCATGACTTCCCGTGGAGTGCCGAGTCCGCTGGAGCTCCGATCCACCATTGATGATCGTCCCCCGAGTACCCGAGCCGCGACATTTCAAATGCTGGGCCTCGCGCAGAGTCGGCTAATTTCGAGGTTACAAAGAGCGGTCCCATCCATCGCTGTAGGGAGATGGTCCGCCGTCTCTTGGGAGATACTACGGGGCCGGACCTCGTACCCTTCCGAGGCGCCTTCCGCTCGATGATTCTCCCTGACCACTTGTCTGCACCAGCTTGCTTCGCAAAGACTACGTACACGCAGAGGAGCCCATACTCGAGGCTCCCGACTCGGGATCTCTGCAGGGATTTTACGGTTCAAATTCTCTAGCCGGTCATGACCGCCCTACTGCACTTTGAGGATAAGGTCCATCGCAAGGGCCTGGTTCGAGCTTAGGGTTTACCATTGTTGATGTCGCGCTTGCTGAGCCAGGTCCTAAAGCATTCGTGGATTCCCCTGAGGAGCCCCGCACGAGAGGAGGATTGGGATGCACTCGGTCCCTGGTCTACAGGCCATCACGACCATGCCGATCTCTGCCTTCCAGCCAGCCAGGATCGGGAGGAGGTACCCGCATGAGAGCGAGGACCCCTAGGGTGAGGATCCCGGCTTCGAGGTGGAGGTAGAGGTGGAGAGGAGCCCAGGTCATGATTTATCTCCTCCGCCTCCACCTCCACCTCCTTCTCAAGTTTCGCCCTCGCCGACACCGTCGCGCTCCTTCATCTACAAAGATTCTTCTGAGCATGTTCAGTCGGCCGCAGGGAGCTGTCATTGCCATGGATGTTGTCTGCGTCGCTTGCCACCATACAAAGGCCGTTGACCAAAACCGGGCTTGTCCGGTGCCGAGGCCACTATAGAGTACGCCCATGCCATGCTTCTACGCATCACGAGCCACCCTGCCTCCCGCCCGAGCTCACACATCGAGATCGCCCACGCGCCAGCTGTTCTCCTTAGACATGCTAGCAAAGCACCAGCCAGCCAGATCCACCAGCACATCCATCACCACCGCAAGAGTGAGGTGGTCACACTCATTTCTCTAGCTTTCCTATCCAAAGGAGGCATGTTTATACTTCGTTTGGAGGAAAAAGGTAGAGTTGGGAGTGTCTTCTATCATGTTTTTGCATCGCTTTTTTAGCTTTATCAACCTACTTACCATTTAAAGTGGATTCATGTAATAGCCAATAGTAGGCGCGATACTTTGTTATGCTTTAGTCGCACTAATCATGTATTAGCCATTTTGGTTATATCAAAAGCTTTTATAGCATTATTTACGCTTACTACACTTCTTTTTGCAAATACTTCTTGTTCCTACATTTCGTGTTTCTACTCTTGCCTTTAGTTGAAGAATTGAAGCCTTGTATGTTACCTTAATGATAGAACAACTCCATGCATGATTTAGTTTTTGGTCAATTGAAGTTCCAGTATATTCAACCTTGAACATTCCCCCTTTAGCTAATTCACACACTGCACACCAGATTGTACCAATAGGTCATAGCTTTATACCTCTTTCACTTTGCAAAGCCTAGCCTTAGATCTGATGACCCATAATAGGTTTTATACCCATGTATGAAGAAGACCAATGTAGTCTTCCAAATGAAAAAGAAAAATAAAAAAGCAAAAAGAAAAAGAAAAGAAGAAAAAGAAGAATAAAAGCCGTGATCGCTAAGTTTCTTGAAACCCGAACAACACCTGGTCCTAGGTATATGGCGAAAGCCTTTAAAGCCCGACATGCCCTAAGCCTTAATCGGGCTGGGAGTCATCGACTTAGTGTTCGCTACACTCCGTGGACGGGTAGAGTTTAGCGTGTTGTGTGCTAATTCGAAGTCATTCGAAGTCCGCGGTGAAGCCTGCAGAGTTGGTGGTCAAGTGATCCTTTAGCTTGATGCCCCAAAAACTTACCTGGTCGAGTCATCTGTGGACCAAGTACACCCGACTGGGTGAAGTCGAAGTTTTTAGCATTGCACCCTTACATTGTACTAAGAAATAAATAAGAGTGTAACTAGTCCTATTCCAGTTGGTCAACGCTTAAAGGCCATGAGAGCTAGGTCAGGAGGGAATAGCTTTTGCAATTTATCAAGCTCAAGTCGGAGCTACTTTAGAACAATTAGATTTTGGTGGAAGTTCGATTGACTTCCTTTGGAACCGATACGCTTTAAAGCTATTTCTTATATGGTTTTTGGTTCTTCATGTCTATTTCGTGCATTGTGGTAAATTGTTCATTTTAAAGGTAAAGCCTATCTATACATACATTCTCGAACCGTATACATCTCTTTTTCAGGAAAGCACAAAGATGCATACCTTATTGTTTTTAGCATTGTTAAGGACCAGCAACGTGTCGGTCGGGGTGTGATTAAGGCTCAAAAAGTGCTATTTCGAGTCCTATTCAAGATAGGTTTTGAGTGCTTTTTGCGCATTCAATCATATGAATTGAGTCAATTAACACGTGCGTGTCAACATATTCACCGATTCCATTTCAGTTTGTTTTTGGTAATTTTGGTAGCTTTTGCATGCCTCGCCCAATAATTTCAAGTCTGATGTCAAGTTTGGTGCTGAATGCCGAGGATTCACGCTGATTTCACCAACCAAAAATGAAGAAATGTGAAGTGGAATCGATGAAAGGATGATGCGTTGGCAAAACAGAGGAAACCGTGATTCAAGCATGCATCATAAAATTCCTCAAGACTCATAGCTTAATATCGCATCCTAAGCGAAATCGCGATATAAAAATTTCGCTGTTACGAAATTCCCTCGCTTTAGCCTACCGAAAATGATCACTATCATGAAATTTGATTTTCTGCTTATCTCAGATTTTCGCTGCTTAGCGAAATTTCGCAGCATAGCTTAGCCTCCCCGCATAGCGAAATTGCCGCCCGTTGTTTTTGATGTTTTTGATTCCAAACCACCACGCTTTGATTAATTACCATCTCATTCCTATCAGATTTTCATATCAGAGTCTTTTTGTCATTTCAATAATATCAAGTTGACTATAGTTCCCTTTACAACTTTTGTAACCCTAACTTTTCCATTTTATGCAAGTTTCTCCCGCAGCTTTTCATTTTAGGTTTTATTTTCGTTTCTCCTCTTTCATTTTCTACGCTAAACACACCCCTCGAGGATGACAATCGAAGGGATGCTCGGCTAAGCCTCAAAGCCTTGAAGATGAGGGCTGCTAGCTTGGTTTAGGGCCATCGTGTGTTGTCCCTGCTTTAAATGATACAAAAATCGTATTTATGGCTCCAAACTTTCCAAACTAGGGTTTAATGCTATTTAATGTCTTTCCGGGTCAATACTACATGCTTTGTGGTTCAAGTATCTTAATGTTAGATGCAATCGACATTCTTTAGATGTCATTTACTTAGCCATTGAAATGAGGTTAAATGCTAGGGTTTTAAACCGACCGATTACGAATGCTTAGTATTTGATCGGGACTCAAATAGGAGTGGCTCTAGGGTTAGGTTTCATAGCTAAACAAAGATCCTGGCTTTTGGCTGAATTATATGTTACTCTGTCTCAATGCTGCAGGAAATTAACTTGGTGGACACTGTACTTTGTGTTATTGCTTGGGTGACCCAAGCTCAAGGTTACCATTTCACACTTTCATTTAAGCTATTTCATGTTATCCTGAACAAACTTCAACTCCCCTGCTTTTAACCCAAATCCACAACCAAACAAAAGCCTCACCATTTTCAAACATCAATGCTAATCATTCGTGATGAAAACCATCCCCGTGTTCGACCCTCTAGACCGCGTCGCAAGAGCTGACGCCCAAGAGGAGTATAGGGAAAATATTGTTGATTCCGGATCACCCCACGTGTCACGAATCATAGCCTCATGAGGCCTCGTGGGTCAAACACGTGGTGGTCAAGTTATCGCCCTCATAGACAACCTCTATGTCCTCGCCCTCGACTTTCCATCTACACACATCAAATGGAAAATTGAGATTTCATTTTTCTTATTCCGTTAGTGGTGCATAAAGCCAAACACTAGAAAATATCAGTTCTCGAATCCCTAAGGTTATGTTCTCTAACCTAGTGTTCACCTTTTTCCTATATACATCATACCACATATATATTTTTCACGCAATTTGTAACACATAATTACGCAATCACAAACATGGAACACACATCAGAGCACAACATGGAACACAATGCATGCAGTGGTCTAAACCCGTCCCATAAAATCCTAGGTAATCACCTGCCTAGTCCCCAATACCAAACTGTGACGCTAGCATCAGATACCGAGCACTAGGTAATCATAAACCTAAGCCCTAACACCAAGCTATACCAAGCTGTGATGCTTGTACCGAACATTGAGTTCCAAGTAAGTCGCATACCTTATCCTTGAAACCTAGCTGTTGTGGATATCCAAACCCAAGCTTCCTACGTAATCGTTTACCTAAGCTCTGATACCAAGCTATGACGCCCCAATTTTCGGGGGTCCCATTGACAACTCGTCAACCCACGAAATTTCTATCTTAGGTCATGTTGTACCTAAGTCTTCATACCGGAATGGTACTAACAACCCGTGGACATCGAGTTACCCGACACCACTTCCATACGTCTCTTCATCGGGACCTATTCATTCATATTTAAATCTAAAATATGAAAAGAAGACAATTAATTACAGTCTGTAAGGGTTCGATCATGGCCCTTTGACCATAATTACATACCTAACTATTCATACTATAGTCCAAAAGAATTTTATCAAAATTCTTTTATACAAATACTTTTACAAAAATTACTAAAGGCCACATGTCGTTCTCCTTCACAATCACGGCCTTGTCGGAGCGTCATCTCTATGTACACTCCCTGCACCTGTGGGTCCCACGACCCGGGTGAGCAGCTCCAAGAGACAACACTCCCACAAGGGCTACTCCCCACCTCAGTGCACATGTAATGGCACACCACACATTCAAGCAAAACAAGCATGTTCCTACTCGAATGTCTACATGTCATGGATGAGAATGACTCACCCTATCCATGTCCCGAGTCCCTCACCGACTCCTCACACATGCATATGTCGCAGTGTGAAAAACCGAACACATTACGTTCCATCATCGGCCATTTTTCAAAACAAAAGCTTTTTGTTTTAAAAATCAAAATCCATTGGACGGTTCCCGATATCAACTTGCATTTCCCAAGTTCTGTGTGTTTATGCATTTGTGGACCACGGATTTTCGGGTTTACACCGCAGGACGCCTATTGAAAGACCAAATGCTATATACCATTTTATGCCACTATTACCAAAGACTAACTAGAATCCAGGTAATGGCACCAAAACATGATAAGACCATATGTTGTGCATATTCAAATTTTAAAACACCATCATCAAAGGATTATTATCTAATCCCTGGCAACGGCGCCAAAAACTTATTGACCAAATATAACTTGTATACTCATAAGAAGAAGAATTTTATTCACTAAAATCAATTAAAGATTTACTTTGGTCTTAAAAACTGCAAGTGCATAGGTCGCACAGTACGTGTGTTTTGACCTGGCAAGTCCCATATCGCTCCTACGCATATTGAAAGAAATTAAACTTCAATTACCCCAATTAATCAAGTTCTACACTATTTGAACGTCTATTTTAGATGAAAATTTAGTAACCTAATAAAAATTGTAATAACTAGAATCCTACATCTAATATAAAGGGAAAAAGTTAAATCCTAAATATAAACTGGACTGAACCAGATTATTGCTGGAAGTAAACACTAGGAATTAACTGTGAAATTGCTTACTCCCTCGCATCCTAATCTCTTTCTATTTTCCCCCGAGTTGAATTTGAATTTGTCAAGGAGGTAAGATGAAGATAGTTCGATTCCCTCCTCTTAACCATACTTTCATTATAGAGGTTCATGTTCATTTCAAACATGATTATAATAAATTACTTTGTAATTAGAATTTCCGATTCGCGGCCACGCAGTGTATCTAATCAACAAAATTTATAACCTATAATTCCTCCTACTACCATAGCAAAGCAATTCCAGTATACCTAGGGTCGAACTCTGGATGAGTTTTCTTCGCACAAATGACCTACGCTGATTGAAACTAGTGAATCTCTCGCTTGGATTCGGGGGTGCTGTTGGGCAATTGTGGGAGTCGGATGGTTGCCGGTTGATAATAAAATAAGGAAAAAATGTGTACAAATATAACCCTCAAGTGTTAGGGCTACCGGATGAAGTTCTACGTCACCGGAGAGGTCCTCGGGTCATTTCTCGAAGGCTGGAGGAGGATGACCTATAGTCATCTTCCCGAACCGTATCTTCATTTAGCTATAAACCTAACCCAAAATAATTATCCTTTTGAAAATGGCATCTCACTAGCCATTTATGTTCTCGGGCTCAAACGAGTCCCTCGACTCACATTATAATGGGTAATAAATGATAACTAATGAACATCACGAGATCTAGTAATAAGCATCAAGTGAGCACTAAAAGATTACCAAGTAATGACCATTCAACATGAATCGAAGGGATCTACACCGATTAAAAGGAGAACACAGACGGTAGTGACTACCTGCGTGAAAAACAGGGGACCTCCAATAGCCTCCAGATCCTGTGCCCAGCAGCCTTCTGCTTCAAGGAGGAACTGGTTTTAGCCGCTCATCCTCCGAGTTGTCATCCTTGGAGGGTGTTTGGCTACCCAGAAAGTGCCAAGAAAATGAAGGAAAAGGAAGCAGAGAAGAGTCATGGAAGAGCCGAAGCCGCCTCCCGCCACTTTATCAGATGGGATTGCCGTTGATTTTACAGAGCTTTGCATCGAGCTTATATGTTTCGAAAGGAAAGTTACAAAAAAACAAAAATCAGAAGGTATTAGAAGGGATAAAATGGGAAGAAAACCAAAAATATAACAAAAACACCAAAGCGTCAAAAGCAGGTGAACAATGTTGGAGGGGTGAATAGTGGTTGGGAGGTGAACAGTGGCTGGTAGGAGCAATTTCTCAAACGTGCGAAAATTTTGTTCAGGTTCATTTGTTGCATTTTTGCTCTTTCTTCGGGTCTTTGATCTCGCAATGCTGAGTTTGACTCGAATTCTTCGTGCTTGGATCGACCAACAATTTCGCATAAATAGCTTGCAAAACTACAAAATTAGCCATAAAATGCTTATCGCAGAATAAGAGGGACCTTAATGTGCAAATAATCGTTAATTCAATGATTACACAAAGTAAAGTCAAACCTATAATAAATGTGGTTCAAAATAGCACTTTTGGCAATAATCATACCAATTCAACCCACAATACGGTTAGTCCCTTAGCAAATGAAAGAAAGAAAGAAAGAGAGATCATGAAATCCATAACAAAATAATGTTCATAAAAATGGTATTTCAAAAAGGTTGTGAAGTAGTAATGCCTAACCCTAAGTAAGAATCATCAAAGCCTTGCCCAATAACTATCTCGAGAGAATAAATGTCATACAAAATTGAGTATCAAAAGAGCCTCCTTCTTGCTGAATCAACCGTAGATCTCCCACCAAAACTCTAAGTGTTTGTTTGATCAAGCCTCAACACAAACTCGCTAAACTCCGCACCCTCCCAACCAAGCTACCGCCTACACTAGACACTAACCAACCTAAATAGATCGTGACCCGCCTTATTCCATAACTCTTTTGTGTTGTAGGGGTACGTCGAGGAACCCACCTCACTCAAAGTCCATGCACTGGATCTGCCGATGACTCCCAACAAATTAAGGCTTAGGGCACCAAGTCATAAGGATCTTTCGACCACTAACTCTTCAGGTTTCACCCCAGACTCCGAATGATTTTGAGACTCCAGCACCTACAACTCGCTAAACTTTACCCATCCACCCGTGTAGCGAACACTAAGTTTGCGGGTCTTCAACCGCTGGCTTAAGGCACCGTGCTTTAAAGGTTTTCGCCATAAACCCCTGACCGTGCTCTGCTTCAAGGCAAACAAGCCATTCTTTCTTTCTTTTTCTTTTTTCTTTCTTTTCCTTTTATTTTCTTTTCTTTTGGAAGACACATTGGCCTTCTATTCATGGGGGTCCTTAACCTATTACAGGTGGTTAATAAAACTAGGGTAGGTTTTACAATGTTTAGGAGGTAGGCAATTTTTCAGCCTATTGTTGAAAACTGATGTGCACTATGTGGTTAGCTAAAGGTGGAAGAAAAAGGTCAAAAGCAGCAAGGATTCAACTAATCATCCACTCAACTAAGCATGGCATCAATCTAACATCAACAGGATTTAGACAAAGTTTCAATTTTCCAACTTGCAGGTTAGGCAAAAAAAAAAAAAAAGGTGCAATTTGAATTGAAAAAGTAAGATGTTTAGTATAACAGCTTCACAAAAAGGAAAACCAACAAGCCATCGAATATCACAAAATGGGCTTGCTCGAATATCACCTTATTCACCTCGCTTCACTTCAAATAAACAAGTTAGGAGAGGAAAGAGAGGAAAAGGACCAGTTGGAGAATTTGAAATCCACCTTCATAATAATTTCAAAATGTTCTTTCTACAGTATTTGAATTCTAAACTCTAAGTTTCCAACGGTACCAAAAATTCCTAAAACGGAGTTCGGATGAAAAAGTTATGCTCAAAACAAAATCAGGAGGCAAAACAGGGGAGAGGGAGCGAAAATTCGCTACATTAGCGAAAAATTCACTCTGTAGCAAAAATTCCTCTCTTTTTCTTGCTTTTCTGATCTTCATTCCTGCTTCAAAATTTTCACTCAAACTGCAAAAAATTAATACAAGAAAAATTAACAAAAATTGCAAAAAAAGTGAAAAACAAGCTAGAACAAAGATTAACTTAAAAATTAGAGAAAATCTAAAAAGAAAAATTAAAGAAATTAAAATAAACTAAAATAAAACAAAATAAAATAAGAAAATCAACAAAAAATGAAAGGAACTTGTTCACTCAAACCAAGCAGTCAATTGCTTTCACTTTCCCGACCCGAAAAATAAACACAAAAAAAAATATTACAAAATTGAAAATTAATCTAATAACAAATATTAACTAAATATTAGAGAAAATCAAGAAGAAAATTATGAAATCAAAATAAAATAAAATAAATGAAACAAAAAGCTGGAGATCAGAAAGCCCCCAAACCGCTTTTTAGCCTGAGGCTATTTGAACTCGGTGGAGTTCAGGATTGCCGAGGTCCAGAGCTCCAGCGTCCGAACCAAGACTCCGAACCATCCGCTGCGCCATGCAACATCGCAGCCGCCAAAGTCTTGATAGTGGCAGTTTTAACAATGGCCACTAATTTTCTAATGTTGTGCAAAGACAGCAAGGTGCATGGGGTGGCCTTTGTGATGTGTGTTTTCGTGTGGATCAAGGCCGCAAGTGTGGACATTATGCAAACCGAGTCGGCAGGGCAAGTGGGTAAATTGTTCTATCGTGTTCTTCCACCGCTTCCTCATTCGAAGAATGGGGATTGCTTCCCTTCTTTCTCCCATGGGTAGACAACAAGACCAATGTCCTAAGATTCCTAATAATAGCCGTTGTCGACACCGCCTCCTCTACCATGGTCTCACTTAGGCACTCTTTCGACTCCCTTTCTCTTGATGAACATGTTGATCGGGCAAGCCTTGAAATGGAGTACCGTAGGCTGTCACCCGATGCCTCCATTTCCACTTTGAAGTCCATCAATTCTGTCTCAGAGTCTCCTACGCATGAATTTTTTACTCCAATCAGCATTGAATTTCTTGTTCTTCCACAACGCTTCACCCACCGCATGGTAAGGTTCAAGATTGCTGTCGATCAATAAATTAACTATGGTGGGTTGTGGTGGCCATGAGTCACACAAGATGGAGTAGCTAAGGAGGTGCATGTTTGGGAACACTGCAGAAAGGTGCACTCATCCATGGAGGGTTTCTATAGTCCCTCATGGACCTAGATGCTCTAGGGTTTCTCTCCACAGGGTATTGACTATACTGCTCTCCCTCTAGGTGTTCCATTTGATCACAATTCAAGTTCAGTCCAGGTTCTGTGGGAGATTGAGTTTGATCAGTCTGCCTTCTGGATTTCTTACCCACTGAAACTTGTTCCCCTGCAGCAAGAATAGGGTAGACACCAAACAAGGGGAAAAAAAAGGAAAACAATTCTACCAAAAAAAACAAAGGGTAATGTTAACTAAAAACTACTCAGAGAAAAATTGGCAACCGCCAGAAAACCGGGTAAAACGTAAAATAAAGAGTGGCTCACCAAGATTTCTGTGATGAGGATCACAAGTGTTCCACCGTCGGTCAAATCCACTTAGGCACCATCACTTCTGCAATCCACGCCTCTATTTAATTGCATAGTAGGTGTATCGGAATCAACAAAACTTATAACCTAAAATTCCTCCTACTGTCGTAGCAAAGCTACTGAAGTATAGTGGCTTTAGGGTCGAACTCAAGGATGGGTTTTCTTCGTACAAATGACTCACGGTTGATTGAAACTGGTGAATTTCAGTTTGGATTTGGGGTGTTGTTAAAAACAGGGGAGTTGGATGGTTGCAGGCTGAAAATAAAATAAGGAAAAAATGTAAAATAGAACCCCTTAAAGTGTCAGGCTACTGGATGCGAGTTCTACAGGTCACTGAGAGGTCCCTGATCATTTCCTCAAGGCTGGGAGATGACCTATATTCATCTCCCGAACCTATTTCATTTAGCTATAAACCTAACCCAAAATAATTATCCTTTGAAAATGGTATTCACTAGCCATTTATGTTCTCGGGCCAGTCTTAAATGAGTCTCCTGACTCACATTACAATAGGTAATAAATGATAACTAATGAACATCACCTTTGTTCTAATAAGCACTCAAGTGAGCACTAAAAGATTTCCAAGTACTGACCATTCAACATGAATCGAAGGGATCTACACCGGTTAAAAGGAGAACACGACTTTAAGTGACTTCACCCTGAAAACGTGGGACCTCCAAGATTCGCATTCGCACTCAACAAATTTCTTCTCGCTTCAAGGAGGAACTTGTTTTAAGCGCTTCATCCTCCGAGTTGTCATCCTCTGAGGGTGTTTGGCCGCCTTAGTGCCAAGAAATGAAGGAAAAGGAAGCAGAGAAGAGCATGAGAGTCGAAAGCTTCTTCGCCACTTTATTGATCGATTGCCCAGTTGATTTTGGCAGAGCTCGACCGAGCCAGATGTTGCTCCAGAGAAAGGGAAGTTACAAAAAAAACCAAAATCAGAAGGTATTAGAAGGGATAAAATGGGTAAAAAACCAAAAATATAACAAAAACACCAAAGCGTCAAAAGAAGGTGAACAATGCTGGAGGGGTGAATAGTGGCAGGGAGGTGAATAGTGGCAGGCATGAGCAATTTCTCAAACGTGCGAAATTTTTGCTATGCTCCATTTTGTTGCATTTTCTGCTCTTCTTTCCTTCTGGTCTCTGATCTACAATGTTGAGTTTGACTCGAATTCTTCATGCTTGGATCGACTCAACAATTTCGGCATAAATAGCTTGCAAAAACTATAAAATTAGCCACAAAATGCGACCAGTTTAATAGTAGGGACCTTAATGTGCAAATCGGGTTAATTAGAATGATTAGTACACAAAAAGCACTCAAAACCTATAATAAATAGCGTTCAAAATAGTACTTTTTGGGCACTAATCAATTTCTCTATAAGATATGAGTATTTTTCTTTTCCAATACTTCATACCCATTTCTTATGACTACATATTTCTTGCTTCCCAAGATAGGGCAATTGCTAGACTCCTACAAAATGAATGATGTTTCATCCTTAAGATCTGAAAGAGTTTTCCCTTTCCTTGATTATATCTCATGCTAACACAGAATCAAGATCATTTCGCGTAACAAGGAGAGATCTCTGCACTGATTAAATTGATATATCACTCAACCCATTCTCAAACCATGAGCAAAGTGAGGATTTCTTCTAAGTAACCTTTCGTATTCATAGTTCTTCAATATTAGACTAACATACCCCCAAGTAACTAATCTAAGCTCTCAGGAATCTCCATCTCTGTGTCACTCAGAGGTCCTCCTGGAAATCAGAGCCAGAAAATAGTCCTTTCATGGGTATAAGCTACTAAAATTGGGAACAATTAATTTCAAGAACAACACCATTCAAATAAATTCAAGATTCAACTCAAGAAATTTTCTTCTCATTTTACAGAAAATACCATAACTAACATCATACATTGAAATATCGGGATAGAGTAAATCTAACGTAACTGCAATCAACTGAAGAAATGAGTTCCAGCGTTTGTCTGGAGTTCAATGAATTCAAACAGTAATCGTAAATGAATTTCAATGTTAAATTTCAACTTCAAAACTTCTGAACAATTTGCTGTTTCAGATCCAGTAACGAATCAAAATCTCATGCTAACGCTAATCTACGAAGAAAAGAAAATAAGAAAAGAAAATAAAAGAAAAAGAAAAATATAATACAAAAGAGTCCTTAGCTCCCTAGGTACTCTGGTTCGTCGTTGCTGACCGATTGCCTTGCTTTCCACGGTCGTTTCTATTTATAGAGCCCTAAAAGTTTGGGCCCTAAAATTAAGGCTATGTGTGAATCCCTGATCATTTTGGCCCGTAATTCGCTCCTCACACGCACAAGAAGTTGTGGCCGCGATAGAGTTTTGTGGCTCCTTATTGTAGGTCCTGCTGGGTGTGTATGCGCTAATCACAGCGACTGAAGATTCATACATTCTCGCTTCGAGCTGCAACAACATATTTTTGTCAAGGACATTCTCTTCCTTTAAGAATGATAACTCGTCACGATTGCAGTTTCCTTTGCTCCATAATATTCTCGTGCATTCCTCAAACGCTATGTCGCAACAGATCATCAATCATGTCGCAACACATTTTCTGCAGCCTTTCCGCAGTTGGTGTCACGAATTCAAGTTTCCACAAGGCGACAACATTTCAGAGCCTGGCCTTGCTGCAACAATGTTTCTCATGCTGTCATCATCTTTCATCGCGACTCAAGTTCGGGCCGTGACATAGTTTTGTTACCTTGAGCTTAATTCCTTGTTGCAGCCTTATTCTGATGTTGTGACATACTCTCTAGGTGTTGTAAATGTTTTATTTCGTGACCCAGTTTGTTATGTCACGACAGAACTTCTCTGCATTCAGCCCATCCTTGTGTCGCGACTCGATTTGTTATGTCGCGACACTTCTTTTCTGTATTATGTTGAGTTCTTTGTCATGACATAGAAAAGTCTATCGCGACCTTGTTTCTTTCTGCCCATCTCATATCTGTGTCGCGACATGAAAATCCATTTCGAGACATAAGTTTGTCTCCTTAGCATCTAAGTATGTCACAACATGAATTTTCATCACAACCAAGCGCGCTCAACAAGTAAGCATCTACGCCGCGACCAGATTTTCTCGGCTCTCTATCGTAAACTTCTTCCTTCAGTGTTTAAACTTAGTTATCATTGTCGCGACTAAAGCTTCTGCATCAGTTCTTCCTCTATCTCTATCCAGTTGTTCTATGTTGCAGTAAGCTGTATTGCCACAGAGAAGTTTCTGTCGCGATAGAATTTCTACCTTCTTCATTTTCTGTGTCGTGACATGCTGTCTTCTGTTGCAACATAGCTCTTCTGCCAATAATTAGGCCCTTGTGTCGCGACCTAGACTGCTGCAATTGATGTTTTTCTCTTCTTTCTTACTGGAATTTTCTCATTTTTGAATTAAAGCCTGCAAAACACAAGTATGGTAAGTATTCCATATACTCGCATTAAAATAAAGCTCAAAATATTAAAAACAGTTAGAAAAATGGACTAAAAATATATGAGTTTAAGACTCATCAAATTTCAAATCCTAAAGCTTTCCTTCTTGCTTGTCCCCAAGCAAAGAAAAGAAGATTTTGTTTGTCCTCAAATAATTTAGCTTTATTTTTAAGGACATTTTTCTATTTTGCACTGAAAATCTGCAACTTGAATTGAAACAAGTCAGTTGCAGCACCATTTCAAATTTAGTTTGCAATTCAGACTTAGGAAAATTTCTCAAATATTGTCACAAACAAACTAAATGAATTCCCGAATAAAATTTAGTCAATCAATCCTGATCTCTCGTGGTGTGTGATTTGGCCTTCGCTCTTTCTCCCCGACAGATTAACTAATCTTTCCGACTCTACACAATGATTCACTTCACCTTCAAAGTCTCATATGCTTGCTTTTCATATTAATCTCCACTAATGTAGGCAAGTACCCAAATTGGGTCTTTTAGGTCTTTTAGGCTTGTAGAGTTTGGCTTCGGTAATTGGGTAGATAAGTGGAGAATTTAGGCTAAAAATTTACCCAGATTCCACTCTTCAAGTGTATATACTTGCCTCTATCCTACATCCTTTTCTTTCTACTAATTTCTAAAACATATTCCCCTAAACTTGTCCTCATGTATCTTACTCGCATATTCTCTCGCCTTGGCATCTTTTAGAGAGAAGTCTCATTTTTGCTTTTCTTTACTTGTCAAATATTTTTAGATTAGTGCAATGTCTTTCGTTTTTAGGCTTTCTACCACTCTTAGAGAACTGGGGCCGCCAGCTTCATACCGCTGGCATTAGGCAACTAGGTGCTGAAACACCCCCTAATAACTTAATCTGCTCAAGAGAAGAAGGCCACAAGACAAAACTTAATCCCATTTGACAATGTGCCAATTTGACTTCATTTCGCATTCTTTCCATTTCTTTCATTGCTCTTTCTTTTTCCATCCTTCATTCTTGTTTTCTTTTTAAATCAAAATAACATTCCCCCAAACTTGTCCTTTTCTGTATTTTGAAGTTCCTGTCCTGAAATCTGGGCAAATAAGGGTTCTTTACTGTAGGATTAGAAGAAATGATGGTTTTAGGCTTTCATTTTGCTGTTTAAATGAAGAAACTAGACAATTGGCTCAAATCTGGAACTAAAGTATATGCTTATGCATATTGTGAGGGTAGGCTTGAAAGGCTCAAACTTCCAAGGATGGCCTATATCACTTCCTGTTAGTGGTATTGCCTAGGATTTTGTCTTGACTAATAATCTAACAAGTTCTAGGACCTTGAATCGGTTGACTGCGGATCGAACCTTAAGATGTCCCTAATCCTTCACAATTTGTTAAGGGAATCCGCTTGACCATGTGCATTGTTTTTCAGGACTTTCACGAATTTTATTGCTTATACAACAGTTTCAAAAGTCTTATTTGTGCTGTCTATTTAATACATTTTCTTAAATCTGAACCTTAAACTTCATTCTATCTTACACATGCAACTTCCTGTTCCAATTCATTGAAGCCTTCCACAATTTCAATTTCAAAAGTTTGGTTCTAAGGTTTGTTGTTGTGTTGTTCTAATCAAGTAAAAGAGTTCATCCGATCATGCATTCAACTCAAAACATCACAACACACCAACAATTGTAATCTATTCATTTCAACCAAACATGTTGCAACAAATAGACAATATTATCCAAGCAGTTGATTTCTTCTTTATTCAACCAAACATATGACAACATGAAGCAAAAAAACTAGTAAAAAACACACCAATCAAACACAAACACAAACACAAGATTTTTGCTAAAAAATTTTATTTTATTCAGAGGAATGGGCCTTGAATACAAAGAGGGTGGGGAGTTGGAAAGGGTAGTGTATTGTTCATTTCTTATTCATTACAGCCCTCTTCTTGTCTGATTCCATCCTTAGATATTCTTCCACCTCCTCTACTAGGGTAAGTTCTTTCTTTCCTGATGTTCTAGGATTTTTTTTTTCTTTTTGTGTTTCTATACAAGGTGTGGAAATGCCTGCTCCAATTGACTCTGGCTTGGTATAGGGTGTAGGTGGCTCAGGACTGGGGATTATAGAGCAGTGTCTACGCCTGAGATTCGATTGCGGCGTAGGTATCTTTCTTTGCTGACACTGCTACGGCCCGCCTAGGATCTTAGCATTGCTCAGAAGTTCTCGTTACCTCATAGCCAGAGATTCCGTGAGTGTCCCTTGCTATTTCTAACATCATAGCTCATCAAGTGAAAACTCGCTTGCGTGTTTCAGACTATCTTCGTAGCTTGTTATTTCGAATCCATGCTTACTTTCACCACTGGCCCTATCTCTCAATATTTCTCTCCACTCTTGGTCCTTTTTTTCTATTTCTGATCTCCACTCTTCATCCCTTTTTCTTAATCCATCCTCTAAATTATGGTCTCTTCTTTTAAGCTCTGCATCAAAATACTCCTCCCTTAGCTGAAGTTTGTGGTTCCACTGACATCTCGCCTTCACATCTTCGCCGCACGACATTAGCATTCCCATCAGTCATTCTCAACCACTTGGAACATTCAAAATTTTTGTTCATTATGGTTTTGTCTCATCTCGAGAGGTATTCTCGATTAGATCTTGATTTCTCTTCTCTTAACTGCTGCATCGAGCTTGGTCGTTCTATCTCAATACACCCTTCATTCCTTTTTCTTGTTTCTATTTCTTTTTCTCTGCTCTTCCCTCTATTCTTTGGCCCTTTGGTAATACCTGTTAAAATCAAAGGGGAGATTCTGGGATAAGTTTCCTCAATTCCCCATTCCTTTTTAACTCCACCTTAGATGCAGAGGCTGGTTATTGTTGCAGGGTGTGGAATCATTCCTCTTCATTTACTCTCAAAATAGCTCAAAATGGAATTTTCAATCATTTTTCCCACATCTATTTTGTAACCTTTTAGCAATGCATAAAGGAAAATTGCTTCTTCTATTCAACTGTATAGATGCTTAGATAATTCTACACGTAATCGATAAAATAAAACCATACCTTAGCTTCCTCTATTAGGTCTCCTCTGGCAATGGATCTAAAAGGATTTATCTTTAATCCTTTCCACTCTTCTTTTCCAGCTGTGAGAAGGTCAACTATCTTCCGGTGCTCAGTTTCCTTTAGTTGTTTCCTGAACTTTGATCCATCTTTTTTGCACACGTATTGAACAATTTGTCGATTCTCTTTCTGCCGAAATCTATCCACCGGTCCCTTCCTAGAACATACACTCTTTTTCCTTCTTTTCTACCATATTTTGCAAAGAATTCTTTACCAAAGAGCACATCCAAATTTTCAGGGTTTTGCCAAAGACTGCCATCCTCCCTTCTCCACCATTTTAGAAAAATGGGAGATAATGTTCTTGAATCCTCTTTCAGCTATAAAGCCCCTGTTTTTCAAACTTCCTTCCATTAAAGTTGTTGCCTTTTCTGAAATTAAGTTTCTCGCTTCCGCTTCATCCGCCCCTTTTCTTTTCCTCGTTCATTCACTCGCCCGACATTCTATTCATTGTCATCATCCCTTTCCTCAACTTGCTTTGTTGTTGCTTAAAAACTTGCTCTCTTTGATCCTCCAGCTCTTTGTACTCTTCCATGACTTTGTGGAGGTTTAGAATCAGGGTGGTAGGATGAAACATTGTAATGTTAAGGTTTCTGAACTCTAGGGTTTTTAGGGAGTGGGATGAGAGAGACTCGAGTAGAGAAGCTGAGACGGGTGAGAGTTTATGAGAAAGGTGGCTATTCAAGTTTCAAAAAAAAATTCCATTTATAAGCCAACTGATTCATTTTGTGCTACATTAAATGTCACGCGATTACCATTTCCCGGGTCTCCGCATATCTTAATTTATCGAGACATAAAGAAAGTCCGTC